>WNGS01098455.1:0-11143 GCA_020271785.1 Procambarus virginalis
ATGAAAATAAACGGTGAGAGTGGGGGAAGGACGGAGAGTGAAGGGGGTGAAGCGGAAGTCATGAAAACAATAAATGTAGGGGAAGACAGGGAGAGGGAAGGGGAGGGGAGGTTATGATTGGACGGGGGCAGAGGAAGAGGGGGGTCCACAGGCCTGCTTTTGGAAGAGTCAGTTCTTGTTGAACCACCACAGCACCACCACCTCTGCCACACAGCCCTCAGCCAACTGGCCTGCCGCACCGCCACGAAAGCAAGCAACAATATTAATTTTAAGGGCTCTGAATAAAACAAATCATTAGTGTGTGAATTGTAAGGGCCAGGCTTCGTTTACCCTGTGGGGGTCTTGGTGAGGTGCTTGGATAGTTATAGCCCCGAGTGAAGTAAGACGTAAGAGTGTGTTTCGAGGAAACTATCCTCATTCAACAGTTGGCCCAGTCAGAAGTTATGGCGGAAAGTTGATTTATAGATGGTCTGTAGAACACGTGTGTGTGTGTTTGTGTGAGAAGTCACCAGCCATACTCATAGGCTGACACAGGTGAGAGTGAAGTCACTATCGTGCTGTGTGACCATGATGGGGACACTCACCTTCACGCTGTTCGCTACACATCTCGTCCTGGCCCAGAGTGAGTATATGTATCACTTTCACTGGTGTCCCATCATCTTCTCTCGTATATTCTACAGCGCCTCACTTTCTACTGCTGCCTCTCCTAGGAAGGTGACTTTTCCTCACTGCTGCCTGACCTTTTCCTCACCTATTGCACCAATCACCTGCAGGCGTCACCAGTTGCTGCCTGTCCTGGACAGAAGGGTGGCCAGGCGTCACCAGTTGCTGCTTGTCCTGGACAGAAGGGTGGCCAGCGCCAGTCACCCTTGCTGTGCTGCCTGTCCAGGCACCAGTCTGGTGGCCAGGCGTCCCCAGCTCTTAACCCCAGGAAGTAACCCAGAGCATCATTGCCGTGTCAAGGACCCTGGCCAAGATAAACTTACAATAACATAAGTGTTATTGCTTGGGGGAACATTACAGTTATCGTGGGAGTCTATACGAGGCTATGGTGGGCAGGGCAGCCAATGTTCCTCTTATACTCCAGCGATACGACACCCAGGTGCTCGACGGACCCGCTGTACGACACCAGGTGCTCGACGGACCCGCTGTACGACACCAGGTGCTCGACGGACCCGCTGTACGACACCAGGTGCTCGACGGACCCGCTGTACGACACCAGGTGCTCGACGGACCCGCTGTACGACACCAGGTGCTCGACGGACCCGCTGTACGACACCAGGTGCTCGAGGGACCCGCTGTACGACACCAGGTGCTCGACGGACCCGCTGTACGACACCAGGTGCTCGACGGACCCGCTGTACGACACCAGGTGCTCGACGGACCCGCTGTACGACACCAGGTGCTCGACGGACCCGCTGTATGACACCAGGTGTTCGACCAACCCGCTGTACGACATCCAGGTGCTCGACCAACCCGCTGTACCACACCAGGTGCTCGACCAACCCGCTGTACGACACCAGGTGCTCGACCGACCCGCTGTACGACACCAGGTGCTCGACGGACCCGCTGTACGACACCAGGTGCTCGACCAACCCGCTGTACGACACCAGGTGCTCGACCAACCCGCTGTACGACACCAGGTGCTCGACCAACCAGCTGTACCACACCAGGTGCTCGACCAACCCGCTGTACGACACCAGGTGCTCGACCAACCCGTTGTATGATACCAGGTGCTCGACCAACCAGCTGTACCACACCAGGTGCTCGACCAACCCGCTGTACGACACCAGGTGCTCGACGGACCCGCTGTACGACACCAGGTGCTCGACCAACCCGCTGTACGACACCAGGTGCTCGACCAACCAGCTGTACCACACCAGGTGCTCGACCAACCCGCTGTACGACACCAGGTGCTCGACCAACCCGCTGTACCACACCAGGTGCTCGACGGACCCGCTGTACGACACCAGGTGCTCGACGGACCCGCTGTACGACACCAGGTGCTCGACCAACCCGCTGTACGACACCAGGTGCTCGACGGACCCGCTGTACGACACCAGGTGCTCGACCAACCAGCTCGCGCCGTCACTCGGACAGATAATACAGTATGACGTCACAACGCCTATACAAGCAACAATTATCAACAGCGTCAATGCAACAATTGAATGTGTACAGTGTTACCAACAGGATAGGCCCGTGGCCCCAGCCTTCCACAAATCTAGTTTTCCGCAATTGTCAAAACCGCGTATATTGTCAACATGCATTAGGGGAGGTTTGGGTTAGGTTAGTGTGGGTCGGTGGGTTATGAAATCCGGTGGTTGATAAAGATTAAGCCACCCAAGAGGTGGCACGGGCATGAATAGCCCGGTATTCAATAACAATAGCCAACAATCACCACACTGTTGACGACACCTGTACCAGGCCTGCTAGGTACCAGGGCGACCCCCAGTACTCGACAGTTAGCTGGGCTAGACTTCATACATATTATTGTAGTGGACCAACCCTCACAAGTCAAGCCTGGCCTCGGGCCGGGCTTGGGGAGTAGAAGAACTCCCAGAACCCTATCAACCTGGTATCAAGCAGGTAACCCGCTGGTTGGTCATAGCGGCCTCGTCCGTGTTGATAACCGCGATCATTCTATTCTATGAACTACTTTGTATACAAAGTTGTTAAAGGTCTTCCCAATAGCCCAGTTATTATATGGTCCTCATTTTCCTATATTGGGGTGTGGGTACCTCTGGCTGACGACCTCTGCTGTAGACGGTATACCTTAAGTGAGAATATAAGTGAGATATAAGTGAGAATATAGCGTTATAAGTATATATAAGTCTATATATTTATAAAGCTATAAGAATATAGCTTTATAAGTTTGTAAGTCTTATAAACATATTCTTATATGTTTATAAGTCTAAAGAATATAAGTCTTTCTGAAGATATACACACGTGGTTAAAGCACGTGGGTTATCTTGATGATTTCGGGGCTTAGTGTCCCCGCGGCCCGGTCCTCGACTAGGTCTCCACCCCCCCCCCCCAGGAAGCAGCCTATGACAGCTGACTAACTCCCAGGTACCTATTTACTGCTAGGTGACAGGGGCATCAGGGTGAAAGAAACTGCCCATTGTTTTCTCGCCGGCGCCCGGGATCGAACCGGGGACCACAGGCTCACGCGTCTAGTGTTTTCTCCGCTCAGCCACCGGCTCCCTCCCGGCGGGTGCTATAGCTCCTGGAGGCATGACGTATTCTTGTTTTTCACCACCTGCACCATGCCTCGCTGCTGAAACCCCGAGGAAAACGAAAACGGTTTGGCTTGTTTCCTTTCATCTGATGCTTCTGTTAATTAAGCAGCTAAATGAGGTCCCGGGAGTTAGGCAGTTTTTTTTTTTGGTGGGTGGGGTGGGGGGGGGAGTAAAGAAGAAGGAGAGGCATAGGTGAAGGGAAGTATAGAAGTGGGAAATACAGTGAGAGGTATGAAAGCAGGCGGGCTGTCCGCCTTGCTGACACGATGTGTGGGTGTTGGCAGCTAAGCTAAGCTGGCTCCCTCTTGTCAGGGAGCTGTGAGTGTGTGAGAGGTTCTTCACATGTGTTTCACCATATATGGATGTCTATAGATGAATACTGTGTAGCATTCATATATACACACTCCAATGCTTCCACACATGTTTTGTTCAAGACTATTTATTTTATTATTTATTTATACATATACATATATAGATATTTATATACATAAGCATATATACATCTATACACATAAACACATACATAATCAATTTTCCAATTATTGGGGGAAGGATTTCTGGTCAGTATTTCATCTGGGAATTATGTACTGTGGGGCGGGGTTTTCAGGCAATTGTTGTTGGGGTTGCATCCTGGTGGGGGGGGGGTGGTGGAGGGGGGGGGTGGACACAGGTACCAACAGGTGAAGGGACACAACAGGGAGTGAGGGGGGGGGGGCAGGCAAGATAATAAGGACACAAGTGTCGTGAGTATTAGTGCTACGTGACGCCCTGTGTGTAACATCCCCCCCCCAACACCCCAAACCCAGGTATTATGTGTCTGTATCCTCCCCCCCCCCTATGTGTCCCTCCCTCAACTGTGTCAAGGGGTCACGGCTCGTGACACTGTGCCTGTCACACTGTCAACTTCTATACCTCCGTAACGTTGAAACTTTTGATTTAATCAGACTAAATTTAATTTACTTATAGATATGTATACACAAGAAGGTAGAAGTTGTGAAGTACAGGTGTTGGTGAGGCAGTGGTGCAGTCTTGTAAAGCCTACAGGTGTTGGCGAGGCAGTGGTGCAGTCTTGTAAAGCCTACAGGTGTTGGTGAGGCAGTGGTGCAGTCTTGTAAAGCCTACAGGTGTTGGCGAGGCAGTGGTGCAGTCTTGTAAAGCCTACAGGTGTTGGCGAGGCAGTGGTGCAGTCTTGTAAAGCCTACAGGTGTTGGCGAGGCAGTGGTGCAGTCTTGTAAAGCCTACAGGTGTTGGCGAGGCAGTTGTTCAGTCTTGTAAGCCTACAGGTGTTAGCGAGGCAGTTGTGCAGTCTTATAAAGCCTACAGGTGTTGGCGACTCAGCGGTACAAGTGTGTAGAGGCAGCAACAAGCAGTCTCCCGCACGTCCTTAAGCTAACAGATAAGTGTAATGATAGGGACAGTGTGATTTGTATCCGCATAATAACTACCCCGGCATAACTTGATAGAATATATTACACTGGTCTACAAGACTACTGTAGTCCTGAACATAGTCCAGCACTCCAGTACACTCTCGGTGTATGTATACCGGGGAGCCGGATACATACATCTCAGTGTATAAATGCATACAACCTGGTGAAGTTGCATTATTAGACTGTAATATACTGTGGGAGTTAGCGTCCCGCCTTGGGGTGCTATGAACGTGAAAACGCGCACTTTATTGTTTTAATTTTGAATGCGGTGTTGGTTGGACAATATTTTTAAGTCATTAGGGAGTAAGTGCCATATATTGGCTCCTTGGGTTTGCATGGAATGTTGGCGTAGATTTTGTCTTGGCGCTGAGAATGTTAAGGATTTATTTCTGGCGTGATGCTGATGTGTTCTGTTACGTCTATCTTGGAAGAGGCTTTAAGAGTGGATTAGAATTTAGGAACAAGGATTTGTAAGTGAAAATAACACTTGAAAACTCGTGGTGTGTTTAAGGATTTAAACAGAGTCTGTAGATAGAATTTGTATGCACAGATACCGGTTAGGGAATAGTTTTTGTATGTTTGTTTAAGTAGTGGTCCTGGAGAGTATTAAGAGATGCAGCCGGACTAGAGAATTGTATAGGTGAACCTGTATGTTTGTACTGAGGCTTCAGAATCTCCTTGTTTTTCTAATTATGTTTTGCTTTATTTATTCTGCCCTTTAAGTGAATATTTATACGCCAATCATATTGGAGCAGGGGCACCAACCTGAGAGGGGGGTGGTGTGGAGCAGGGGTACCAACCTGAGAGGGGGTAGTGTGTGGAGCAGGGGTACCAACCTGAGAGGGGGTAGTGTGGAGCAGGGGCACCAACCTGAGAGGGGGTAGTGTGGAGCAGGGCACCAACCAAGAGGGGGTGGTGTGCGCAACAGGGGCACCAACCTAAAAGGGGTGGTGTGTGGAGCAGGGGGCACCACCCTAAAAGGGGTGGTGTGTGGAGCAGGGGCACCACCCTAAAAGGGGTGGTGTGTGGAGCAGGGGGCACCAACCTGAGAGGGGTGGTGTGGAGCAGGGGCACCAACCTGAGAGGGGTGGTGTGGAGCAGGGGCACCAACCTGAGAGGGGTGGTGTGGAGCAGGGGCACCAACCTGAGAGGGGTGGTGTGTGGAGCAGGGGCACCAACCTGAGAGGGAGAGGTGGTGTGGAGCAGGGGTACCAACATGAGCGGGGGGGAGGGTGTGGACCAGGGGTACCAACCTGAGACGGGTGGTGTGTGGAGCAGGGGTACCAACCTGAGAGGGGTGGTGTGTGGAGCAGGGGCACCAACCTGGGAGGGGGTGGTGTGTGGAGCAGGGGTACCAACCTGGGAGGGGGTGGTGTGTGGAGCAGGGGCACCAACCTGTGAGGAAGGGGGGGTGGAGCAGGGGCACCAACCTATGAGGAGTAGTGGGGGGGGAGGGGGTTGTGGAGCAGGGGCACAACCTGAGAGGGGGTGGTGTGGAGCAGGGGTACCAACCTGAGAGGGGTGGTGTGGAGCAGGGGTACCAACCTGTGAGGTGGGGGGGGGTGGAGCAGGGGCACCAACCTGAGGGGTAGGGTCAGAACCCGCACTACTCTGCAGTGAACACCGTCCGTCGTGCAGAGCGAGGCTTGACAGTAATAACACTGTATCGCTGCACATTTTGCAGCTAAAAGCATGTCTCTACTCATTTCTCAAACCAATCCTGCTATTTTCCACCGAAAATGTTAATTATCTGCATCCAAGCAACAATATTACCGCTTCAGCATAAACGAGGCTGCGTCAGGAGACGGAAAACAAAAATTGTATTTAGGAAATGATGATGACGCAGGAGGTGGAGTGTGTTAGGTCAGTCTCGAACCCCCGACACGTCCCAAGGCCGACTCCTTGACCCTCGTGGCATTGCCTTAATTTTTAGTAACCTATAACACAACCGAATGAATCCGGGTTCGATTCCCATGCCGGGCGAGACGTTTTGTCTCGTTTCCTTAAGAATGTAAGAATATACGAAGTTATGGAAGGCGTATTGGATCATTGCTAAACAGCTTTTATACCTACCCAAATTCTTATTTATATACTTAGTAAATAAAGTTTCGTTGATCAGCAAAGTCGTGTCTGGTTGATAGGGCTGTTAGCCCTGGTAGGAGAGTCATACATAGTTCAGAGATGATTTTTGTCGCCCGCTGTTGAACTTTCTCCAAAGCAGTTATGTCTTTCTGAAGACTATAGGTCTCCAGGCTTGGATGCAATAGTCTATACGGAGGCGCTCCAGAGAGTCATGCAGTTGAATAACCTTTTTTTTCTTGAACTTCCTTGAACTCACAGGTTCGTTTGACCAACCCTAGGATTTGGTTTTCATTTTTGTTTTGTTTTACTACAACTCTCATTCGATTTGCATCTTTCAGTGATTTGTGGAGTCTGACTCCTCGGTCATTTTCATTTAGTTTCCCTGCATTGGGTATTGAACCAGGGGTTAATTATCTTCTTTTCTTGTCCAGCTCCTCGAGTGGCAGGAACTGCTCCGTTGCCTCGGCACATTTTCCAGCAATGAATTCCATCATCACACTTGCTGTCTTCCCTTCCATGTCTCTTCCCCGCTGGATTTCACACAGTCCATTATCTTAGTGGTCCCCACGTCTATAATAATTGTCAACAGGTTTGTGCAACAAACTGTTTTTTCCATTACCTTTTGAGAATTCTTGTTGCATTTGTATTGTTCCATGGACTGTGTAATTCTTGGCGAGGGATTGAAAGTTAGTGCTGCCCCAGTCTTATATATGTCATCCATTGTTGCTATTCCAAGCATATACTCTTGCTAGTCAGCTCCCTCTGCTAATTTGACTTCTTCAAAGCTGCAGTGAAGGTGTATCAACATGGCTGCACCCTCCTCTATGCATCTTATGTCTCCTTACTACTGGACATCATGATGAGAAGATTGCATTTCCTGCCATACTTGTCAATTTCCTGACAAGTGAACTGCCTTCATGTTGAGATTCATTTCCGTCAGATCGCCTACTTGGTTGAAGGATGCAATGCATAGTTCATATCACGTGTTGCCTCGTTATGTTGTGTCTATCATCTCCCGTATTGAAATTGTCTTCCCAGAAAAGCTAACTCATCTTTCAGTGTACTTCTTTTCTTGTTCCCTTATCTTTCTGCCTCAACATCTTCCTGCATTTTAACATTGCCTCTAGGTAGTTCATCCATACTTTAAGTTCTACCATGCTTATGGCCTTCCTTAGCTTCTCATTTATATGATCCTTTAATGATTTAACCTTTTCCCTGTGACTGGGTTTAATTCCTGCTCCATACCTGTCTTGTACTTCTTGTGTTGACACAGGTGAGTACAGGAACAGAAGACTGCCGACTCCTGCTCATGGTAAGCCTTACCCACTTGTATTTCCTGGAATACGACCCGTCAGTTCACGTCTGTAGTAAAAAATATGTACAAAAATCGTTTAACAACCAGGTATCCATTCACTGCTGGATGAACAGAGGCGTACAGTTGAGGATTGGTGCCTAGTTAATCCTCCCTGGCCAGGATCCGAACCCAGGCTAAATCTCTCCTGTGTGTTCTTACGCAACTCGAGCAACACACCAGGTACACTGGCTAAGTATGGTTTGTAGTGATTTCGCACGACGACTCTCCCTCCATCCGTGGTGGTCAGCGCCTGTCGTGAGAGCCTAATTTTCGGCACCACTCTTGAAAGTGGAGGTGGTGTAGGTGGGAGGCTGGAGGCTGTCACTATTGGTTGTGAGAGGCTGGAGGCTGTCACTATTGGTTGTGGGAGGCTGGAGGCTGTCACTATTGGTTGTGGGAGGCTGGAGGCTGTCACTATTGGTTGTGGGAGGCAACGTTGCAACCCGTCCTCGCAAATTCGTATAGTCAATATTGACTTATTAAATACGTGCAGAGGTGATATACTAAACATAATAGATACCCTTAAAAAGATTCATAGAAAACACCGACCTTACTTAACCTTGTTAGTATGTTAAGATAAGCATCTTATAGCTTCGTAATTACAATTATTACTTAACCTATACCTATAATAGGTTAAGTAACAATCGTAATTACGAAGCTATAAGATGCTTATCTTAACATACTAACAAGGTTAAGTAAGGTCGGTGTTTTCTATGAAGCTTTTTAAGGGTATCTATTATGTTTAGTATGTCACCTATGCACGTATTTAATGTCAATATTGACTATACGAATTTGCGAGGACGGGTTGCACGTTACTGTAGGGGTGGACCCGTATTCACCTAGTTGTTCTTGCGGGGGTTGAGCTCTGCTCTTTCGGCCCGCCTCTCAACTGTCAATCAATCAACTGTAACTAATTCCCCCCCCCCCACACACACATACACCCAGAAAGCAGCTCCGTAACAACTGTCTTACTCCCAGGTACCTAGTTACTACTAGGTAACAGGGGCATCAGGGTGAAAGAAACTTTGCCCATTTGTTTTCTTCCTGTCCGGGAATCGAACCCTGACCACAGAATTAAGAGTCCTGCACGCTGTCCACTCAGCTACCAGACCTCGTGCTCGCTAGTTGTGCTTGAGGGGGGTTGAGCTTCGGCTCTTTGATTCTTATGAATTAATAACTGAACTTGAGCAGCCCGTTCTTGCGAGTGTTTCCCACGTCAACAAACTGTCGTACTAAAGTGCCCTATCCTAACCTACCAGAGGGCCCACGAACAGAAAACGGGACAGTGTTAATTTCAGGAGTCGCTACTATTTTCTAGTACGACAGTTTTGGGTAAATAGCACGTCAAGCTGCGACATGCTAATAGGAGGACGGGTTGAAGAGCGTCCAGTAGCACAACACGTCAGTTTCAGCGCTACTGTACGATATTTATTACTGTTATAACCCGGTTATCTTGAGGTTATCTTGAGATGATTTTGGGGCTTTAGTGTCCCCGCGGCTCGGTCCTCGACCAGGCCTCCACCCCCAGGAAGCAGCCCGTGACAGCTGACTAACACCCAGGTACCTATTTACTGCTAGGTAATAGGGGCATAGGTGAAAGAAACTCTGCCCATTGTTTCTCGCCGGCGCCTGGGATCGAACCCGGACCACAGGATCACAGTCCAGCGTGCTGTCCGCTCGGCCTTTAATTTGCTTTTCAAATATTCACATGCTTTCCCGGAGGCCTTGACCGCACTTGACTGTCATTTTTGACCAGATATTTCACGAAAAACGCAAATTGATACCGCTTCAGGGGTCAACAACTGATCTTTTAAACGAATCGAACCCAACCGAACCCATCGAAATCCAAAGCAACGCAGTCCAATCCATCCCAAGAGTAGGATAGACGAGGAGTGAGGTGACTTAAGAGGTGAAGGCTACAAGGTCAGACCCCACCAGCTGTAAGTGTCGGTGTGAAGGATGATGGCAGGGCGGCCCCAGGAATTGATTTGGAGGTGCATGCCAGCTGCGGGCAATTGGCCGGTGTTCTCGGCCCCCAACTTCCTTCACTGGACCTCGGCCACTAGTTAC
Organism: Procambarus virginalis; assembly: GCA_020271785.1. Taxonomy (NCBI): domain Eukaryota; kingdom Metazoa; phylum Arthropoda; class Malacostraca; order Decapoda; family Cambaridae; genus Procambarus; species Procambarus virginalis. The sequence continues at coordinate 10,173 of WNGS01098455.1, forward strand.
CTGTTCCTCCTGTGGGTATTTACTATTTGTGTCTGCAGAATCGAGCTATATTAGCTCTTGGACCCCGCCTTTCTGATCTATTTTTCCTCTATTAAACTGTGAATACAGAGTAAATACAGAATAATTCCTCTATTATACAGTGTTCCTTTGAGGATGTTCTTAGTACGTTCTTCCTGTGAGGGTATTCGTCTACTGCAACTTCTCATGGTAGGTCACGCGACCCGTCGGCCAGTGTGGCGGCCCGGGGGCCATAATACACTCACCCCGCCATTATGGGCGAGTTTTTCTACCGAATTAAGGGTTGAGGGAGACGTACCACCCGCCAGGGACTGGAGGGGAGTGTGGCAGAGCCGAGTGACTCGCCTCCAGGAATGTTACCATCACTTGGGACCCCTTCGCTGGCGATATTTTATGACCTTCGCTCGAGTCTTCAGTCTAATGACCCTCTGGTTCATTACCAAGGGTGTGGGCGGTGTGCGGGCGAGGGCAGTGTGTGGTGGGTGTGTGGGCGAGGGCAGGGCAGAGTGTGGGCGGTGTGTGTGTGGGCAAGGGGCAGGGTAGAGTGTGGGAGGTGTGTGGGCGAGGGCAGGGCAGAGTGTGGGCGGTGTGTGGGCGAGGGCAGGGCAGAGTGTGTGGGCGGTGTGTGAGCGAGGGCAGGGCAGAGTGTGGGTGAGGGCAGGGCAGAGTGTGGGCGAGGGCAGGGCAGAGAGTGTGGGCGGTGTGTGGGCGAGGGCAGGGCAGAGAGTGTGGGCGAGGGCAGGGCAGAGAGTGTGGGCGGTGTGTGCTCGAGGGCAGGGTAGAGTGTGTTGGGTGTGTGGGCGAGGGCAGGGCAGAGAGTGTGGGCGGTGTATGGGCAGGGCAGAGTGGTCGGTGTGTGGGCGAGGGCAGGGCAGTGTGTGTGGGTGGTGTGTGTTCGAGGGCAGGGTAGAGTGTGGGCGAAGGCAGGGTAGTGTGGGCGAGGGCAGAGTGTG
>WNGS01098461.1:10576-30365 GCA_020271785.1 Procambarus virginalis
GGTCGGGGTTTCACGGTGTTCTCGTTAGAGAAGGGTTAAAGCAACAGTAGACTGGATCTCCTTTCCAGGTGGTTGCTCCAACAATAACCCTTACTCACCGTCGTTCGGCGGGTCTTCCCTCAATCCTCTAGGCTCCACTGCTGGCCTCGGAGAGTACCCAGTCGATCTCACAACCGGCCTTTAGATTATAAGATGAGTGAGGGCACAGATCGTTCCCTCAATCTGTGGCCCGCCCGACACCGAACTCTTACACAGCCTTCAAGGTCGCCAACTGGTTTTCTTGTGTCCAGTAACACTGCAGTGGTCAGGTGTAATTGTGGCAAGAGCAAATTCCAATAATATGGTATCAGGCAGGTCACTCAGCTTTACTTCGTACACGGTCACAAGATAAATGGAGGGGATGATATCAAACACCAAAGAGTTTTGGTATTTTACTTAAAAGACAACGAGAAATATATATGCATCAATGTATCAGGATTAATATATGACAATTGCTCCATTCATAGCATAATATTCTAGAGCGCACCGATATGGTAACATCGGCCGCGCCACGCGTCACCTGTCAGACTCAGCTGACCGGGACCCTCGCGATCGTGGGAACAGACTAGTACTTGTTTCTTATTCTGTCACGATCCCCGTTTATTTAACTTTTTCCAAAACACTATTCAACATTCACATGGCTTACTTATGATTTCACTGGCCTCACGATCAACATCTTATTCACAATACTCTCACAGTGACTTTTCACCGTACCAAAAGATTACTCTATTCTTAATAATATTTACTGTGAATGCACTCACTTGATCACTGAACTTTTCTTTATATCTATACTTTCTCTCACCGAGATATCACTGGCAATCACTTCACGTATATGAAATTATTCAGTACACAGTCATGTCATATATAAATCAGTAATCAATTTCAGGCATATAATATTACGTCATGAAGATCAATACACCGGCATTTATATCAATAGATCATAGAGATCAACACACAGGCATTTATATCGATAGATTATAGAGATCAACCACGGGCACTTATATCAATAGATTATAGAGATCAATCCACAGGCATTATCAATAGATTATAGAGATCAATCCACAGGCATTTATATCAATAGATTATAGAGATCACACACCAATATCTGGTTTACTACCAATATATATAATAATAATACTCACTGGAGATTAATAATAATAGTCACAGTAAATTCTCTGATGAATCTTGGTGCTTGCACACACCCACACATAGATATATATGTAAACTGATACTGTGAGCGCTCTGGGCAGGCTCACCGCACACTGTGCTCTCTGTGACTTAAACTCAGGTGAGACTTGCTCACGACATATAAAATATCCTGACAAGAAATATATAGCTAACTAAAGGGGAAATGGGAGGGTAACTGTAAACACCTACTTCACCTATCCTAGGATGACAGTTGGGTTGTAGCTCCTGGTCCAGGCTCTCGCCTCGTTCACCATCCAGAAACACAAGCCCACGCCTTAGGATGTCGCGTCTCGCCGCTTCTGTACACAGCAGGTCCGTGCTCCTTCCTCTACAGTACGTCGCAGGGTTGAAGTCGGTCTCCTGGCCGTCAACTTTCCTCCCAACTACGGCAGCCAGCCTACGTCTCGGCGGTCGTCGTACGTTTCCCAATTAGTCCTTGTCACTGTACTCCCAGAGTAACTGCCTCTCACCACTACGAAGTCACTGTGAAGTTATCAGCCGTCCCGGACGACACACGCACAGCACCCGACTTCAGAGCACTTGAAGCTCACAACACTGTCAATTCCCTCGTCGTCTAGATATATCGCTAGGTATTTGGGAAGACTTCTCGACGTGCTTGCATCCAACTGTTGACTCGTAGGGTTCCACGAAGGTGGGGTTACTGTCAAACTTGACAGGATCGTCGATCACACGTTCAACCTGGTTGACAAGGCTGTCAACCCGGTTCACTCACGGTGGGTGGCCCGGCCACTAAGCTGTCTCTTATACTGGTGAACCGCCAATGACGACACATCGATGCCCGGCCCACTTCTTGCAACGCACCTGTCCCTGAGCACTTGTTGCTCAATATTCTGTCAATTCCTTATCTGAGCCACTTCTGGGTTGCAGGAAGACCTCACAGAGTGCGTGCCAACAACTGGAGACGCTTAAATCCACCGGAGTTCGGTAAATCCGTCACTCTGACAGGATGACCGATCGCGCGTCCTACCTCTCGGACGTGTCGTGAAAGACTGATGTCGCCGAGGCGCCACACGGCTGGACTCCCATGCCTATGTGACGTCACTTTTCCAAAGTTGGTTTTCATTGGCTCCCAGTGCCATGTCGCTGACGGTGACCAATCTGGCGCCACTGACGTCACACAGTTTTGGCGGGAGAACAGACTTGCCAGCGCCATATTGGCTCCCTAAAGGGCCTATCCCACAGGCCAAAATGTTACATTTCTCAAATTTCTCGGCTCTTCGAGAATACTACTCTCTCCCACATATGTTCAATTGATGCCTGCAATGTAGAGAACGCTCGAGAATAGTGGACATGACTCTTACAGCAGGCGTGGGAGAATTAGAAGGGGGGGAACACCGTCACATACCCCTCCCCTTAAAATAAGAGTCATGTCTGGTTAGTGCATGCGGACAACGCATCTGCGACTACGTTGTCTTTCCTTGATGTGTTTTATATCCAGCCAGTACTCCTGCAGCAGTAGAGCCCACCTCGTTAGTCGTTGGTGGAGTTCCTCATTTTGTGCAAAAAGGTTAGAGGGTTATGATCTGTGAAGACAAGAACAGGTCTTGCCCCTCCTCCCACGTACACGTCAAAATGCTTTAGGGCCATAACTAGTGCCAACGCTTCTTTTTCAACGGTACTATAGGCCCGCTGGTATTTCACAAACTTCTTAGAGTAGAATGCTACCGGCCTATGCACTTCACTCCTCTCTTGAGCCAACATGGCTCCTATTCCGACGTCGCTGGCATCCACGTACAGGATAAACTTGGCGGAGAAGTCTGGAGATATTAACACTGGAGCCTCTGTCAACAGTCTCTTGGTCTCCTCGAAAGACTCCTGACAAGCCTCTCCCCATCTCCATCGCACATTCTTGGATAGGAGCTCCGTCAAAGGATGTGCTACCGTGGAAAATTTCTGCAAAACCCGCGATAGTATCCTATCATCCCGAGGTTTTGCCAATGTCGGGGTTTCTCCGGCTGACCAATCTCGTACGTCACAGGACCAACCGCCGTAGCACATGGTACGGTCCCTCGAACCGTGGCTCATTCACTCTGCTCTTCGGCAGTAATATCATCACCTGGGACCCAGTTTGGAACTCCCTCGGCGTAGCGCTCTTATCGTACCATTCCGACATCTTGCGCTGCGCTTCTTTTAGATGTTTTCCAGCCAGTTCCTTTGCTAAGGTGAGCCGCTCCTTAAACTTTAGAACGTACTCATTAACCGCTCCCACGGTCACCCCTGGTATCCATTGTTCCTTCAGCATGGACAGAGGACTTCTCACCTCGTGTCCATATATCAGCTGGAAAGGTGAGAAACCTAGTGATTCCACCACTGCGTTACGGATGGCAAATAACGCAGGGTATACTGCCTCGTCCCACTCAGCTCCTGCTCAGCGCAGAACACTCTCAGGATCGTCTTCAAAGTGGAGTGGAACCTTTCGATCGCCCCCTGCGACTGCGGTCGGTAGGGCGACGACCGAATCTGTGTCACTCCCCAGCTTGTCACTGTTTGCCTGAACCACTTGGACTGGAAAATGCTTCCACAGTCCGTTTGAATTTCTCTGGGCATTCCTACCCAAGAGAAAAATCGTATTAGCTGCCCAGCTACTCCTTTTGAGGTCAACCGCCGCATCGGAACAGCTTCCGGGAATCTGGTTGACGCACACATTATTGTCATTAGGTAGGTATTCCCTTTCTTTGTCCTTGGCAACGGTCCCACTCCGTCGACCAACAGACGCTCGAATGCGGGCCCAAACGCTGGAACAGGGACTAACGGGGCCTTTGGTATTGCGGATTGGCTCTTTCCTGCCCTCTGGCACGGTAAGCACGTCTTACAATAACGCCTCACGTCGGCGTCCATACCTGGCCAGTAGAAAGAAATGGTCCCTGATCAATGCATTTTGGTCACCCCCAGGTGACCCGCAGAGTCAACAGAGTGTGACAGATCCAACACTGTCGCTCTGCACTGGGCCGGCAACACTACCTGCTGTCTTGTACTTAGAGGTGCCTCTCCGGCCTCTATCCTCACAGGTCTCCACTGCCTCATTAGTATGCCTTTATGCCTGTAAAAGTGAGTGGGCTTCTCAGGACCATCACGTCCTTCATTTGCCTCACGGATTAAATTGGGGAATTCTGCCTGTTGCAGCTCCTCGAGCCTAGTGCGGTCCACCCCGAGAGAACTGGTGAGGGTCACCTGTACCTCACCTTCTGGGCTGCCTTCGCCCTCCACTCGTTCTCCGGGTTCCATAACGAGGTGATCAATTCCCAGGCCGGCGGACGTCTCCTCGTCGGCCTTATCAGATCCACGCCCTCCTCGTCCTCCGCACCGCCTCGGAACTACGGCACATACAGGGAACGCCTCCATGGCGATTCCTTTCTCGTCCCCATAGGCGTCGAACACTCCGCCTTTCTTCCTGTAGTGCTCCAAGCACTCCTCGTCCTTCAAGAGGTTCGGGAGGACACGTCCTCCACACGCGTCATTTCCCAAGATGACCTGTGCCTCCATCTTGGGCATCGATGCACAGACTCCCACTACTAGGGTTTGGCATCCATAATCCGAACTCAGGGTACCCGGTGTAGGGGCATCTGCACTGGGCCTCCCACAGTGGTCACACTCGCCATTCCCACACTGGTATCCCCGTAGTTCTCAGGAACAGGGCCTCGCTCACTAGGGTAAAGTCTGCCCCAGTGTCTCTCAACATCTTCACTGGGATGGGGTCTGCGTCCCCCATCCTTACGGTTCCTTCACACACAAACGGGTGAATCCTCTTCTCCCCATTAAGTACGGGTCCATCCCGCACCAATCAGCCATCTGGTCCTCCGTCTTCACGAAGGCTACATTCCCCCGGTGTCTAGGACGTCTGCATTCGCGAGCGACGTGTCCTATTAACCCGCAGTTGAAACAACGGATCCTTCTTCTTCTGCGGACTCTCTTGCGCCTTCCAAAGACTCGTGCTCAGCATCTCCGGCCGTGACGATAACAAGTCTCTGAGCCCTCTCCGGTGACTTCTTCGGCGGTTCCACAGCACTCTTCTGTCCCCTACTATCTCCACTCGAGGGGTAGAACTTGGGAGAACTCGGTCCTGTCCTCCATCCGTCCGACCTTCTATTACTTCTCCCATAGCTAGAGAATACGGGCGGTCGGTGCTGTCCCTCTCGACGTGGACGTAATGCTTCTTCTAGCATGTCTGCTCGATCGGCCGCGGCTCTCAGGTCCTTGATGTCCGCCTCCTTTACTCTCACCCTAATCTCAGGAGAGAGCACGGACATAAACTTTTCCATGACCATCAGCCCCTTGATGTCTTCAGCCGATCTTGCTCCTTCTGACTCCAGCCATTTCACGAATTTCCTTTCCATGTCCCTCGCCGTCTCCGCATACGATTTTCCTGGCGATCGGGTACATTCTCTAAACCTTTTCCTATAGCACTCCGGCGTCAGCTGAACGAATGGAGCACGGCCCGTTTTACTGCATCATAGTTGGTACATTCCTGGAGGTCGAGCATGTTATAAGCTTCACGAGCTTCACCAGTGAGCCTTCCTTGAACTAGCTCCGCCCACTCTGCCCTCGGCCACTTCTTCAACGTAGCGACCCTCTCGAAATGCTCGAAGAAGCCCTCAGCCTCATTAGGCACGAAGACGGGCAAATCCCTCTCTCTCACTCGGCGGTCTTCCTGCTGTTGTGGTGGGCAGTTGGAACTAGTCCTAGCTCAGCTCGCTTCATCTCCTTGTTCGCTTCAACCTCCTGCAGCTTCGTCCTAGCTTCTATCTCGCGCTCCTTCAGCTGTGCCTCCGTTCTTCTCGTTGCTGCTGTGCCTCTCGTTCTTCTCTACGCAGCTGTGCTTGTGCCTCTCGTTCTTCTCGGCGCAGCTGTGCTTCTCTTTCTTCTCGGCGCAGCTGTGCTTCTCTTTCTTCTCGTTGCAGCTGTGCATCTCTTTCTTCTCGTTGCAGCTGTGCATCTCTTTCTTCTCTGCGCAGCTGTGCTTGTGCTTCCAGCTGCAGCTTCATTATTTCCAGCTTGACACTGCGCCTACTGCCACTGGATCCCCGGCTACTGCCACCGTACTCAAGTTCTCTCCTCCACTGGCAGGTGTTTGCGGCCGTTCCTCTCCTAAGGCTTCATCACGTGCCTTGAGCTGTGCCATGATCTCAAGTCTTCTCTCTCCCACTTTGGAAGCTCTCAACTTGATCCCAAAGTGGTCGGCGATCGTCTGCAACTGTGCCTTGGTGCACTCCTCCAGTACTTGCTCGTCTCTCGTGTCTATAAACCTGGCTACTCTATCACCCTCCATCTTGTGACAATGAGTGAAAACTTGGGCCTGATATTTAATACCACAATTACCACCTTGATCTTGCTCTTAATCCTGGCGAGGTCGCCAATGTCGGGGTTTCACAGTACGTAAGCAGATCAACCGGTCGAACCAATCGGTTGGAGAACGAGACAATGTAGTGGCTGATGCGTTATCTCTAGCCTAGCAACTAGAATAACTCTCAAAAATAAGGGGAGGGGAGTGTTATGATCTCAGCCTGAAGGAGAAACGAGTCTCCCCCTTGAGAGTTATTCAGCAAGCCTGACTTAACTGGAAGGTCCAGGAAATGTAGAGGCGATAACACAGACGTAAGATAGTTTGTTGGATTTAAATAACAGTTTGAGATTATGGGCAATGAACAAGAAAACAGATAAATGACTGGTTAGGAGATGTGGACAATTTGCTGGAGGCGTGAGGCTCACTTTTGGAAAGCCTTGACCTCACTTGAGGCCAGACATCGCAGGGGGGAAAGCCGCGCAACGTTGTGCTCCTGTCAAAAGGGAACCCCTAGTGATATATCTCCAAGAGAAGAGAAGTGTGCAGACGTTCAGCTGTGGAATAGACCTGGGAACGTTGTGGTCTCAAGTCCTGGACGGCGGGGAGAAAGTATTAAGCCGCCCAGAGACATTTTCATGGGCTGTGGAAACGCCCTGGTCACTCGCTGTCAGAGGGAGGAGCGCCCTCGACCAGATAATCTGTGGTAAGCACGGTTTAAACCAGTTCATAGTGATTGCTTGTAGTTGGTCGTGTGCCCAGCGACAGTAGCAATGTTTATTTACATGTTAGAAATGTTTTGGTAAAGCAGGAAGACTAAATAAGAGGACGGAGATGAGAGAGAGAGACAGCTGGAGGGACGAGCAGCACGTCCTCTCCGTCGACCGCTTGGAGCCAACTGAGTGAGGGGCGGCAGAGGACCCTCCCGGGGTGAGGAAGCCCGCCGGGCGAGGAGGAGCATGGACCCGCCCCACCGGGGGAGTCCACTCTCACTATATGTAGAAGACAGATAGAGGTTGGAGGCAAAGATATTGCGTGATTAATTTTGTTTATGTGTTAAAGGGGAAACATTTTATTGGAGTGTAAATGGGTTGCAGGTTTGTCTTTGGGGAAGAAGTTGCTGAGAACTTCGAAGCCAGTACAGAAGGAGTAGTTGATGAGACTCCAAGGCAGTGGAGGAGAGGGCCTCGAGCTGTGAGGAGGAGTGTCACGTGCTCCTGTAGAGGTGATGAAGTACCACAGTTGTTCGAGGAAACTTTATGGTGCAGCAGCCAGGAGAGCTGTGGAGGACTCTAGCAGGAGTAGAGAAGCACCATAATTGTTCAAGGAAACTTCATGGTAGCAGCCTGGAGGAGCTGCAGAGGATCCTGGTGGTTAAGCCCGGAAGAACCTGAAGATCAGGGTAGTGAACTAGTTCTAAATGATCACTTGTAGGGAGGCAATAGAGTGTTTGTCATTAGCGTGAAAGACGCAGTGAGAGGTGAGTGATTGTTTGCCATTTTTGTACCACAAAGTGTTTATACTGAAGTTTTGAGTTACAGACGTAGGCAGGAGTACCTACAGATATATATATGTATTCTAAGACTGATAGAATGATCGATTGATACGTTGAGTGGCACGGATCATTTATACTGATACTTATATGTATGTTATTGCATTCACATGTTGATTCGCCTTGTACATGTTTATAGGTATATATATATGTGTACATTCTCTTGCTGGTAGTGTAACATTATATTGTAAAATTTAATCTACTTGAGGAGGTTGATAATATTAGGTAATACCAAGAGATAGGATACCGCCTAACAAGTTGATGATAAGAGTTCTGATGGTGTTGGAGTGCAACCTGAATGTAATAGTGTAGAGTATAGGATTCATTATTATTATTATATGTGTGTGTATTGTGTATGTGCTTCGTCCAGTAAATGTATTCAAATTTGCTGGTGTTTGCCCTTGCCCTAGTGAGGCTTCCCAGGAAATAATACAGAATGAGAGTGAGAGAGAGAAGCAGGAACCACTGCTGTGGACAGGGTAAGACGGAAATCTAGTGAGTCAAAGGGGATTGAGGAGATCATATCCCATAAGGTGAGAGTGGGGAGTCACAGCGGCTCGAGTGGGTGTGTGCACGTGACGACGAGGCTGAGTGTTGGAGCCGCATCCCCTAAACGTGTGATGTTGAGCCCCTCTTCAAGAGCCAGAAGTGTGTGATCTCCTAGTGAAATATAAGCATTTGTCGAGTTGTGGGTTGGGTGGTCCGTCAGCAGTAACACCACCAATCAACTACTACCGCGACACTACTCCACTTCCAGCATCGGTACTATGACTGCTGCACTCCCAGCATCGGTACTCTGACTGCTCCACTAACAGCATCGGTACTATGACTGCTCCACTCCCAGCATCGGTACTCTGACTGCTGCACTCCCAGCATCGGTACTATGACTACTGCACTCCCAGCATCGGTACTCTGACTACTGCACTCTCAGCATCGGTACTATGACTACTGCACTCCCAGCATCGGTACTCTGACTACTGCACTCCCAGCATCGGTACTATGACTGCTCCACTCCCAGCATCGGTAACCAATGACTACGGCACTCCCAGCATCGGTACTATGACTACTGCACTCCCAGCATCGGTACTCTGACTACTGCACTCCCAGCATCAGTACTATGACTGCTCCACTCCCAGCATCGGTACTCTGACTGCTCCACTCCCAGCATCGGTACTCTGACTGCTCCACTCCCAGCATCGGTACTATGACTGCTCCACTCCCAGCATCGGTACTATGACTGCTCCACTCCCAGTATCGGTACTCTGACTGCTGCACTCCCAGCATCGGTACTATGACTGCTGCACTCCCAGCATCGGTACTATGACTGCTCCACTCCAAGCATCGGTACTCTGACTGCTGCAATCCCAGTATGGGTACTATGACTGCTGCACTCCCAGCATCGGTACTCTGACTGCTGCACTCCCAGCATCGGTACTATGACTGCTCCACTCCCAGCATCGGTACTATGACTGTTCCACTCCCAGCATCGGTACTATGACTGCTGCACTCCCAGCATCGGTACTCTGACTACTCCACTCCCAGCATCGGTACTATGACTGCTCCACTCCCAGCATCGGTACTATGACTGTTCCACTCCCAGCATCGGTACTATGACTGCTCCACTCCCAGCATCGGTACTATGACTGTTCCACTCCCAGCATCGGTACTATGACTGCTGCACTCCCAGCATCGGTACTATGACTGTTCCACTCCCAGCATCGGTACTATGACTGCTGCACTCCCAGCATCGGTACTCTGACTGCTCCACTCACAGCATCGGTGCTATGACTGCTCCACTCCTAGCATCGGTACTCTGACTGCTCCACTCCCAGCATCGGTACTATGACTGCTCCACTCCCAGCATCGGTACTCTGACTGCTCCACTCCCAGCATCGGTACTATGACTGCTCCACTCCCAGCATCGGTACTCTGACTGCTCCACTCCCAGCATCGGTACTATGACTGCTGCACTCCCAGCATCGGTACTCTGACTGCTCCACTCCCAGCATCGGTACTATGACTGCTCCACTCCCAGCATCGGTACTCTGACTGCTCCACTCCCAGCATCGGTACTCTGACTGCTCCACTCCCAGCATCGGTACTCTGACAACTGCACTCCCAGCATCGGTACTATGACTGCTGCACTCCCAGCATCGGTACTCTGACTGCTGCACTCCCAGCATCGGTACTATGACTGTTCCACTCCCAGCATCGGTACTATGACTGCTGCACTCCCAGCATCGGTACTATGACTGCTGCACTCCCAGCATCGGTACTCTGACTGCTGCACTCCCAGCATCGGTACTATGACTGCTCCACTCCCAGCATCGGTACTATGACTGCTCCACTCCCAGCATCGGTACTCTGACTGCTCCACTCCCAGCATCGGTACTCTGACTGCTGCACTCCCAGCATCGGTACTCTGACTGCTCCACTCCCAGCATCGGTACTATGACTGCTCCACTCCCAGCATCGGTACTCTGACTGCTCCACTCCCAGCATCGGTACTATGACTGCTGCACTCCCAGCATCGGTACTCTGACTGCTCCACTCCCAGCATCGGTACTCTGACAACTGCACTCCCAGCATCGGTACTCTGACTGCTCCACTCCCAGCATCGGTACTATGACTGCTGCACTCCCAGCATCGGTACTCTGACTGCTGCCCCCCAGCATCGGTACTCTGACTGCTGCACTCCCAGCATCGGTACTATGACTGCTGCACTCCCAGCAACGGTACTATGACTGCTGCACTCCCAGCATCGGTACTCTGACTGCTGCACTCCCAGCATCGGTACTATGACTGCTGCACTCCCAGCATCGGTACTATGACTGCTCCACTCCCAGCATCGGTACTATGACTGCTGCACTCCCAGCATCGGTACTATGACTGCTGCGCTCCCAGCATCGGTACTATGACTGTTCCACTCCCAGCATCGGTACTATGACTGTTCCACTCCCAGCATCGTTACTATGACTGTTCCACTCCCAGCATCGGTACTATGACTGCTCCACTCCCAGCATCGGTACTCTGACTACTGCACTCCCAGCATCGGTACTCTGACTGCTGCACTCCCAGCATCGGTACTCTGACTGCTGCACTCCCAGCACCGGTACTCTGACTGCTGCACTCCCAGCATCGGTACTCTGACTGCTCCACTCCCAGCATCGGTACTATGACTGCTCCACTCCCAACATCGGTACTCTGACTGCTGCACTCCCAGCATCGGTACTCTGACTGCTGCACTCCCAGCATCGGTACTCTGACTGCTGCACTCCCAGCATCGGTACTATGACTGCTCCACTCCCAGCATCGGTACTCTGACTGCTGCACTCCCAGCATCGGTACTATGACTACTGCACTCCCAGCATCGGTACTCTGACTGCTGCACTCCCATCATCGGTACTATGACTGCTCCACTCCCAGCATCGGTACTCTGACTGCTGCACTCCCAGCATCGGTACTATGACTACTGAACTCCCAGCATCGGTACTCTGACTGCTGCACTCCCAGCATCGGTACTCTGACTACTGCACTCCCAGCATCGGTACTCTGACTACTGCACTCCCAGCATCGGTACTCTGACTGCTGCACTCCCAGCATCGGTACTATGACTGCTCCACTCCCAGCATCGGTACTATGACTGTTCCACTCCCAGCATCGGTACTCTGACTGTTCCACTCCCAGCATCGGTACTATGACTGTTCCACTCCCAGCATCGGTACTATGACTACTCCACTCCCAGCATCGGTACTATGACTGCTTCACTCCCAGCATCGGTACTATGACTGCTGCGCTCCCAGCATCGGTACTATGACTGTTCCACTCCCAGCATCGGTACTATGACTGTTCCACTCCCAGCATCGTTACTATGACTGTTCCACTCCCAGCATCGGTACTATGACTGCTCCACTCCCAGCATCGGTACTCTGACTACTGCACTCCCAGCATCGGTACTCTGACTGCTGCACTCCCAGCATCGGTACTCTGACTGCTGCACTCCCAGCACGGTACTCTGACTGCTGCACTCCCAGCATCGGTACTCTGACTGCTCCACTCCCAGCATCGGTACTATGACTGCTCCACTCCCAGCATCGGTACTCTGACTGCTCCACTCCCAGCATCGGTACTATGACTACTGCACTCCCAGCATCGGTACTCTGACTGCTGCACTCCCAGCATCGGTACTATGACTGCTTCCACTCCCAGCATCGGTACTCTGACTGCTGCACTCCCAGCATCGGTACTATGACTACTGCACTCCCAGCATCGGTACTCTGACTGCTGCACTCCCATCATCGGTACTATGACTGCTCCACTCCCAGCATCGGTACTCTGACTGCTCCACTCCCAGCATCGGTACTATGACTACTGAACTCCCAGCATCGGTACTCTGACTGCTCACTCCCAGCATCGGTACTCTGACTACTGCACTCCCAGCATCGGTACTCTGACTACTGCACTCCCAGCATCGGTACTCTGACTGCTGCACTCCCAGCATCGGTACTATGACTGCTCCACTCCCAGCATCGGTACTATGACTGTTCCACTCCCAGCATCGGTACTCTGACTGTTCCACTCCCAGCATCGGTACTATGACTGTTCCACTCCCAGCATCGGTACTATGACTACTCCACTCCCAGCATCGGTACTATGACTGTTCCACTCCCAGCATCGGTACTCTGACTGCTGCACTCCCAGCATCGGTACTCTGACTGCTACACTCCCAGCATCGGTACTATGACTGCTGCACTCCAGCATCGGTACTCTGACTGCTCCACTCCCAGCATCGGTACTATGACTGCTGCACTCCCAGCATCGGTACTATGACTGCTGCACTCCCAGCATCGGTACCTGACTGCTGCACTCCCAGCATCGGTACTCTGACTGCTTCCACTCCCAGCATCGGTACTATGACTGCTGCACTCCCAGCATCGGTACTATGACTGTTCCACTCCCAGCATCGGTACACTGACTGTTCCACTCCCAGCATCGGTACACTGACTGTTCCACTCCCAGCATCGGTACTATGACTGCTGCACTCCCAGCATCGGTACTCTGACTGTTCCACTCCCAGCATCGGTACTATGACTACTCCACTCCCAGCATCGGTCTATGACTGTTCCACTCCCAGCATCGGTACTCTGACTGCTGCACTCCCAGCATCGGTACTCTGACTGCTGCACTCCCAGCATCGGTACTATGACTGTTCCACTCCCAGCATCGGTACTATGACTGCTGCACTCCCAGCATCGGTACTATGACTGCTGCACTCCCAGCATCGGTACTCTGACTGTTCCACTCCCAACATCGTCACCATGACTACTACACTCCCACATCGTCACCATGACTACTACACTCCCAACATCGTCACATGACTACTACACTCCCAACATCGTCACCATGACTACTACACTCCCAACATCGTCACCATGACTACTACACTCCCAGCATCGTCACCATGACTACACCAACTCCCACATCGTCACCATGACTACTACACTCCCAACATCGTCATCATGACTACTACACTCCCAACATCGTCATCATGACTACTACACTCCCCACATCGTCATCATGACTACTACACTCCCAACTCGTCGTCACCATGACTACTACACTCCCAAATCGTCATCATGACTCTACACTCCCAACATCGTCACCATGACTACTACACTCCCAACATCGTCACCATGACTACTACACTCCCAACATCGTCATCATGACTACTACACTCCCAACATCGTCACCATGACTACTACACTCCCAACATCGTCACCATGACTACTACACTCCCCAACATCGTCACCATGACTACTACACTCCCAGCATCGTCCCATGACTACTACACTCCCACATCGTCACCATGACTACTACACTCCCAGCATCGTCACCATGACTACTACACTCCAACATCGTCCCACCAGACTACTACACTCCCAACATCGTCACCATGACTACTACACTCCCAGCATCGTCACCATGACTACTACACTCCCGCATCGTCACCATGACTTCACTACTCCCAACATCGTCACCATGACTACTACACTCCCAGCATCGTCACCATGACTACTACACTCCCAGCATCGTCACCATGACTTCACTACTCCCAACATCGTCACCATGACTACTANGAATTGTGAGTCATTGCAGGAGGAGGAGAGAGCAGAGTTCCAGGATCTTTTGGAGGTGTCTTCTAGCTTGTTTGGGGAGGTCCCCACTCAAACTTCTCTCATTACTCATGATATCACCCTGACAAATGTGACTCCAATTCGGTTGCACCCTTATCGAGTGACACCCGAGAAACGTCGTATCATCCAGGAGGAGGTTGATTATCTTCTTCGACATGGGTTCATTAGACCCAGTCAGAGTTCCTGGAGTTCGCCATGCCTATTAGTACCAAAGCCAGAAGATAAGTGGAGATTAGTAGTGGATTATAGAAAACTCAACCAGGTAACTACAGTTGATGTTTATCCGTTACCTTTATTAGAAGAATGTGTTGATACTATAGGTCATGCCAACTTTGTATCTAAATTAGACTTATCTAAGGGTTATCATCAGATACCTCTTACAGATTTTGCCAGCGAAGTGACAGCATTTATCACTCCTGATGGAGCTTACGAGTATAACGTGATGCCGTTTGGGTTACGGAATGCCCCAGCCACGTTTCAGAAATTAATGAACTCTTTGTTGAAGGATGTGCCAGACTGTAGGGCATATCTGGATGACATTGTGATTTTCAGTAAGAATTGGGTAGATCATATGTCTAGTTTAAAGAAATTGTTTCATATATTGCAACATGCTAATTTGACTGTCAATATGAAGAAATGTAGTTGGGCTAAAGGAACCATAGTGTATTTAGGACATGAGGTCGGACAAGGAAGGATAGTCCCATTGCACGATAAGATTCAGGCAATTGTGGAGTACCCAGTCCTAACTAATAAGAAGTCTGTGCAAAGATTTATTGGAATGTGTGCGTATTATAGGAGGTATTGTAAAAACTTTTCTATTGTTGCTGCACCCATAACAAATCTTTTAAGGAAACAGGTAAAATTTAAGTGGACGCAGGAGTGTCAGAACTCTTTTCAGAAGTTGAAAGGAATTCTCTCTACTTCACCTGTGTTAGCTAGTCCACAGTATAATAAACCTTTTATTCTTCACATAGACGCTTCAGATGTAGGAGCAGGTGCTGTTTTGTTCCAAGTAGGACCAGATGAGTTAGAACATCCTGTTTATTATTTTTCACGTAAGTTTGACAGAACACAAATTAATTACTCTGTAGTTGAGAAAGAAGCACTTTGTTTAATACTAGCAGTGAAGAAATTTGAGACATATTTGTCAGGAAATGAAGTAGTAGTATATACAGATCATAATCCATTGACATTCATCAACTCTATGAAGTGTAAAAACCAGAGAATCTAAGATGGTCGTTAATTCTGCAAGAATTCAATATTGTAATTCGTCATATTCCTGGGAGGCAAAATGTTATTGCAGACGCCTTATCCAGAGGTTTTCCTGTTGCAGTGCCATAATCTGTAGTGTTCTTTATTCATAAGATGTATGTAATTTGTATTTTTTTTACTGTGTGAAATTTCATTGCTGTGTACTTGATTTAGTTTAAGTATTTTCATGTGGTGAAAATTTTCATGTGTTAATTCATGCAGTCAAAAAATGAAATCAACCTTCAGTTAATTTCATTTTTTCTTAGGGGACGGGAGGGATGTTACGAATCTTGTTAAGATCCTCTCATTACTCTTAATTATTGTATTACTGTATTGTCTTATTCTTTAATCATTATAGCATCCAGTTGTATAATGTGAGATTTTGTATGTTATATGATATATATTATAGCATGTATTAGTGTGCTTGAGTTGCATATTATTTGTATGAGGCTTTCGTGTTACAATTCTCATGTGTTTCTCTGTGGGGTTGATCAGGTTGGATATGTGAGTAGCGTGGGAAAGTATTGTCAAGCGAGTGTTTATGATTTAACCTTGATATATAACTCCTATTTATTTGTCTGTAAATGCTATTGTATAAACTAATGTAATGGTGTACTCTTGAGATTAATAATATCTTGTTATTTAGTATTACCATTTATTATTAGTAATTCCACAATGTTATGTGGATAGTTAGTTGTTTTGTTAGTAGACGCTTGGCCTGTGGACAGACGCGTGGGTTAGTAGCGTGGTGGCTGTGGTCGAGTGTAGACATGTATTAAGTTAAGTCCTTGATTTGTATATTTAGTCATTCAAAGTTTTTATTTCCTGGTCAGATGATATTGTATTCTCGTAATTAAATTTTTTAAGTGCTATTAATATTGCTCATTGCTCGAGAAGGATTTTATTTTAATTTGCATGCTGATAAATATTTCTGGCTATATTTACGTACCATTTAATTGTTATGTTTGTCCCCCTTAGCATAAATATATTGTTCCCCATTTTATGCTGTGCTTTATCTTATACCCCCTAGACGTGTTTATGAAGGCCTATATTAATTATTTTATGTACACTGCTGGGAGAAGAACCTTATTTAGTCTCGAGGGTGGTAACAGAGGGCAACCTGAGGTAGAAGTTGGTATCTTAAGAGATACCGGAGCTAATCAGAACTTGATTACGAGAAGCCTGATTGGTAATGATCGACGGTTAGCTGGCAGGAGTAAGATGAAAGTATATGGGTTATTGTCTGAGAGTGACATGCCCGTTTGTACTGTCCAGCTAAGGTCGGAATATGTGTCGGCGGAGGTGATGTTGGGAGTGTGCCCCGATATACCTGTTCCAGGAATTCAGGTGATCCTGGGGAATGACTTGTGCGGGACAAAGGTGTTGCCAGGAGTCATGGCGGAGACTGTGCCAGAGGAGTGCCCAGGAGGCCACGGCACAGGTGGGACACCTGAGAGTGTGAACCTGACTGACATCCGAGGAGATGAGTCAGGAGACTGCCAAGCCATTGAGTACCCTGTCTCGGTAGTGATGAAGGCAGAGGTGGCCGACGTGGAAGACGCTGGAGAAGATGAGACAGTGTCTATTCAGCCGGTAGAAGATATTGACGTAGATATAGCGTGGCTGTTTGATGAAGGTCCAGCTCAGGAAGATGAAGTCTCAGTGAGGCCAAAAGTGAAGATGGCCCAGCCAAAGAAGAATCATTTGAAGAGAGCGAACCTGAGTAGACCCCAGCCTGCTGAAATTAAGGGTCGGATGGTGAATGCAACTGTGCTGAGCAGAAGTGAGGAAGGATGTGGACATACTGAGAACGGGAGTAGAGCGTCAAGTTGTCTACGAGCACAGAGGCATTTGGATAGTAGAGTTAAATTGTTTGAGATGTCAGGATTTGACATGTTTCACAGAAAACGTGGAGGAGAGATAGCGAAGAAGAGTAATAGCCAAGAAAATGGAAGGAGAAGAGACAGTATGTGTGGACAGATGCTTACGAGCACTCTAGGAGAGGTAAAGCGACATGTACGATCGAGTGCTGTTGGATGTAGTACAGGGCTCAGAGAAACTTTTAGGGAATGAAGAAGAGTTGAAGGAGAAGAAATGGAGTTGTATAGAGGTGAGAAATGTGAGAAGAGGATGATGATACAGGCATGGAGGAGTAGAAGAAAGCCGAGGACTCAATGGAAGTCAAACAGGATGAGGTCTCGGAAAAATGAGGAGACGAAAGTGAGGATCGTCGGTGAAGACGAGGGAGTGACGTATAATGACAGTAGATGGAAGTGTGAAGACGACAGAGGAGGTACAGACAGTAGATGTCTGACTCTGGACGTGAAGAGAAGAAGACAAGGAAACGGAGGGTGGAAACAATAAGTAGAGTGGACCGATGGAGTGCAGGCGTCCAAGGAGGACAGCCTAGCCAAGAGGTGTCAGAGAAGTAAAATCGTTTGTGAGAAGATCATGTTTCTGGCGAGTTGTGAGCCAGATGTTACCAGCTGCAACGAAGTAGTTGTATGGGAGTACTGTCGGGGTTTCACGGTGTACTCGTTAGGGAAGGGTTAAAGCAACAATAGACTGGATCTCCTTTCCAGGTGGTTGCTCCAACAATAACCCTTACTCACCGTCGTTCGGCGGGTCTTCCCTCAATCCTCTAGGCTCCACTGCTGGCCTCGGAGAGTACCCCAGTCGATCTCACAACCGGCCTTTAGATTATAAGATGAGTGAGGGCACAGATCGTTCCCTCAATCTGTGGCCCGCCCCGACACCGAACTCTTACACAGCCTTCAAGGTCGCCAACTGGTTTTCTTGTGTCCAGTAATACTGCAGTGGTCAGGTGTAATTGTGGCAAGAGCAAATTCCAATAATATGTATCAGGCAGGTCACTCAGCTTACTTCGTTACACGGTCACAAGGTAAATGGAGGGGATGATATCAAACACCAAAGAGTTTTGGTATTTTACTTAAAAGACAACGAGAAATATATATGCATCAATGTATCAGGATTAATATATGACAATTGCTCCATTCATAGCATAATATTCTAGAGCGCACCGATATGGTAACATCGGCCGCGCCACCGTCACCTGTCAGACTCAGCTGACCGGGACCCTCGCGATCGTGGGAACAGACTAGTACTTGTTTCTTATTCTGTCACGATCCCCGTTTATTTAACTTTTTCCAAAACACTATTCAACATTCACATGGCTTACTTATGATTTCACTGGACTCGATCAACATCTTATTCACAATACTCTCACAGTGACTTTTCACCGTACCAAAAGATTATCTATTCTTAATAATTTTACTGTGAATGCACTCACTTGATCACTGAACTTTTCTTTATATCTATACTTCTCTCACAGAGATATCACTGGCAATCACTTCACGATATGATATTATTCAGTACACAGTCATGTCATATATAAATCAGTAATCAAATTTCAGGCATTATATAATTTACGTCATGAAGATCAATACACCGGCATTTATATCAATAGATCATAGAGATCAACACACAGGCATTTATATCGATAGATTATAGAGATCAATCCACGGGCACTTATATCAATAGATTATAGAGATCAATCCACAGGCATTATATCAATAGATTATAGAGTCAATCCACAGGCATTTATATCAATAGATTATAGAGATCAACACCCAATATCTGGTTTACTACCAATATATATATAATAATAATACTCACTGGAGATTAATAATAGTCACAGTAAATTCTCTGATGAATCTTGGTGCTTGCACACACCCACACATAGATATATATGTAAACTGATATTGTGAGCGCTCTGGGCAGGCTCACCGCACACTGTGCTCTCTGTGACTTAAACTCAAGTGAGACTTGCTCACGACATATAAAATATCCTGACAAGAATATATTAGCTAACTAAAGGGGAAATGGGAGGGTAACTGTAAACACCTACTTCACCTATCCTAGGATGACAGTTGGGTTGTAGCTCCTGGTCCAGGCTCTCGCCTCGTTCACCATCCAGAAACACAAGCCCACGCCTTAGGATGTCGCGTCTCGCCGCTTCTGTACACAGCAGGTCCGTGCTCCTCCTCTACAGTACGTCGCAGGGTTGAAGTCGGTCTCCTGGCCGTCAACTTTCCTCCCAACTACGGCAGCCAGCCTACGTCTCGGCGGTCGTCGTACGTTTCCCAATAGTCCTTGTCACTGTACTCCCAGAGTAACTGCCTCTCACCACTACGAAGTCACTGTGAAGTTACAGCCGTACCAGGACGACTGCACACGCACAGCACC
>WNGS01098488.1:0-11560 GCA_020271785.1 Procambarus virginalis
CTGGTTGACAAGGCTGTCAACCCGGTTCACTCACGGTGGGTGGCCCGGCCACTAAGCTGTCTCTTATACTGGTGAACCGCCAATGCGACACACGTCGATGCCCGGCCCACTTCTTGCAACGCACCTGTCCCCTGAGCACTTGTTGCTCAATATTCTGTCAATTCCTTATCTGAGCCACTTCTGGGTTGCAGGAAGACTCACAGAGTGCGTGCCAACAACTGGAGACGCTTACGTCCACCGGAGTTCGGTAAATCCGTCACTCTGACAGATGACCGATCGCGCGTCCTACCTCTCGGACGTGTCGTGAAGACTGATATCGCTCTGCCGCCAACACGGCCGGACTCCCCATGCCTAGGTTGACGTCACTTTTCCCAAAGTTGGTTTTCATTGGCCCCAGTGCCACGTCGCTGACGGTGACCAATCTGGCGCCACTGACGTCACACAGTTTTGGCGGGAGAACAGACTTTCCAGCGCCATATTGGCTCCCTAAAGGGCCTATCACACAGGCCAAAATACTACATTTTCGCAAATTTCTCGGCTCATCGAGATGCTGTTTCCCTCCCACACATGTTCAATTGATGCCTGCAATGTAGAGAACGCTCGGGAATAGTGGACATGACTCTTACAGCAGCGTGGGAGAATCAGAATGGGGGAACACCGTCACAATATATATATATATATATATATATATATATATATATATATATATATATATTATTTTTTTTTTTTGTGAGGGTACCACCTCTGGTGCCAATGTGGGGACCCATAGCCTCGGAGAAGAAAATAAAACGTATTCAGAGGAGACCTTGTGGTTTTTCACTGAACACTAATATTTTCTTCTCCTACCACCCCCATTCTTTTGTATGTACACACATATATATTTGCTTTATTTGAACTTTGTTACAAAAAAGGAGTTACATATAGGTTACAAAGATGGTTATCATAAGTTGTCGAGTTCCTCCAGCTCCTCAGATGGCGGGCAGGAACCCTGGATGCAGTGCGCATTTCCCCTCTGTATCGCCACGCTGAGGCGCTGGAAAAGAAAGCTGGCAGCTCTAGGGTCCCTTGTTGTTTCAATGAGCCTAGAACCCAGTTCCTTCAAAAAACTGGTAGCACTTTTACCCCAGGCGCCGAGTGTCTCAGAAGCAATGGGGACAAAATTGTAGTGGTGATCCAGTTCTCTATACTTACGGGATTTGGCTGCTTCCCTGTGGGTGGCAGCGCCACCTGGTTGTGCAACACTGAGTTCAATGTAGGTGTTAGCCAGGGTTGATACGCACGTGTAGTCCCATACCAACTGCTTGCCATTCTTCCAGGGGTTCACTGTGATACCATCCGGGCGACCAATAAGAGCATCAGAGTTACGGGGCGTTAGGTAACGAGGCTCTCTCTCAGCTGGGCATCCAGCTGTGGTGAGGCTCCTCTTGATGATGTCGTTAACTTCACTGTGCCTCGAGTGCCATCCTCCTGTACTTTGGCAGAGTAGGCCATGGTGGCCGTACCGTCAGCCACCACCTCGCCGCAAATACACCTATATCTGGTGTGGATTGGGGCAGCAAGGCGGAGGGCCACAGCAATTCGGAGGGCGTGTGGTGTGAGACGCGTGCCAGTTGCCGACATTGGGGTTGCTAACAGGAAATCCCCTGCATGTGGGGCTGCTACTGCTGTGAGGCGAGCAATGTCGTGCTGTGTTGATGCAGCATCCAGGCACTCTGCAGCAACTTTGTCTACAATGGGGCCATCCCAGCTGGATTGCCTGTGGGCTTTTGGGGATGGTGGTTGAGGTGATGGGCCTGCACGAGAGGCCCACTCTGTGGCACAGCGTGTAAAATTGGGATCATGTACACCTGCCAGCTGATGTAAGTGGGCAGGTAGAATTTCCTTCACAAGGTCGTCGGATGCTGATAAGGAGGACAGGAAGGCTGGAACAGCGATTTGCGTTGCTGTTCGAACTCCGAGGCCCCCAAGTCTTACGGGAAGAGAGGCTTGTTTCCACTGCAGGTCATCAAGAGAGAGGTTAAGGGCTTTTTCTAGCATTGATTTCAGTAACCGGTCATACTCACTTAGTTTTTGGCTACTGTAAGATGGTGAACACCTCAGAAAGTAGGTTAACCTGGGGAGGGACAGACATCTGGTGATGAGGTAGAGTGCATCATGAGCATCAATATCCTCAATCCTCCCATCCATCCTCTTAAGGTCGGCGATTTTCTTATCAAGGACCTCATCGATGGCTTTCAACCCCAGGGGAGCTCCTAGGAGTGTGCTGTCTTCAGGTTTAGTTTTATGGATGTTTGGCAGAAGACCCTCTATTCTCTCTACGATGCCCTGGTTGGAACATATTATTTCACATTTAGAAGGGTTCAGGGTGAGGCCTAAAACTGCACCTTGCTCCTGGATTTTTTTGATGTCCTCCAGGAGGGAGTCTTGGGAACCAGCTAGGGTACCATCATCCAAGAACCAGATGTTAAGCTCGCTGGACAGGACCTCTGTGACTTGTTTGATGACTAAGCAGAAAAGGAGAGGAGCAAGGGGGTCACCCTGTTGGACGCCTTCCCGCGAGTCAATTTCATGTTCGCCAAAAAGTAGCTTAAGATCCATACTGTAGCATGAATGTACGAAAGGGTAGAGGGAAGGGAAATGACTATGAACCGCACGGAGTACAGCATCCCTCCGCACCAAATTGAAGGCATTTTTGAAATCTAGCTTGATAAGGGCCTTTTCGTCTGTGATGTTGGCGATGAAGGCTCGAGCTGCATGGGCTGCCGCCTCACACCCTTGTGGAATGCCAAACCCAAGCTGTTTTGGCTTCAGCATGTTGGCCGCTGCATCACTAACTGTTCTTGCAGCTGCCTTTGCGACGAGACGCCGGAGAGAATTGCCCACAGCTATTGGCCTGATCCCTCCATCCTTTTTCTTTAGAGCACAGAGGGATGCTCCAAAAAAAATAGGTCTTATGGACGGTGGTATGTTGCCAGCTAGACATGTGTTGGTGAATCTGGTTAGTTCCACCAAGAGGTTCTTTGCAATGTCACCCAGTGCAGGGTTGAGCATTTGCTTGAGGTGGATGGGTTTTAGTCCTGTGAACCCACCTGCTGATCCTGTTGGGAAGGACATGGCTGCTTTATGGACCACAGATTCAGCCACCCAGAGAGGTTCTGCTCCGGTAGCCCCCACTTGTACAATGTCGTCCCCACGCGGAGCCCTGGCAGGGTGTTTCTCCCTTAGGGCTTGAGCTGTTGCGGCATCTCTGTCGGCAATTGAGTCCTCACTGGTGATGACTCTTATTGCGCCAATAGTGTTTCCTTCTTCTATTTTCTTGGTGACTGATGTTCTGATTTTTGATGTCTCGGATATGGCACTGTTGCTCTTCCTGCCGTGGGTGTTTCTCGCGCGAGTGGGAAGGCGCACCTGGTTGTCCTCCCTGGGAAAATCATTTATAGCTTTGATGACTGAGGCAGCTAAGGTTTTGTCTCTCCTTGCAGGGGTGGCTAGACATATATTGCCAAACAGTAGGAGGTTGTGCCATGCTTGGGTCGTTCCAGGAGAGTCGTTGACCTTTCTCAGGAGGGCAGATAATTTGGCTGCTGCATGGGGCCGGGCTGCTTTAGGGATGTGTTGCAAGGTTCTGGCTGATGTTGCTTTGATAGCCTCTAATAAATTTTCTGTGGGAATGAAGGTCTGGGAGGTGTTTTGCCTGACGGGCGGTGTGGGCTGTTGATTGGTGTTCTCCCTGGGAGGGCGCCCAGAACCCAAACACCTGGCTCTGTTGTGGTAATGATTGCGCACATTACCGTCACTCGACCGGATAAAGCATACCCTGTCACACGTCTGACATCTGCCTTGTCTGCCCCTGCTTGATGGCTCATCTTGGCTTGGAGAAGCCTGGCTGGCTGTTGAGAGCTGCGACATGGGCGGGCGCTGGGCGGGCACTGGGCGGGAGGGTGGACGGCGGGTGGAGACTGGAGGGTGGGCGGCGGTTGGAGGCTGGGGGGATGATCAGCTGGCCGTGGCACTTACTACTCAGATGAGTGGTAATACATATACCACCTCTATACAAAGTGTGGGTATACATCCACTACACAATATGTGGGTATACATTGGGTGGGTGGGTAGCGTAGACACACATGGGAGCCTCCCGGCATCTATGGGCGGGTGGTAAGGTGGCCTCGTGGGTGGGGAGGCGACGTGGTGGGGTGGGGAAGGAGGGAGAGAGCAGGTACTTCCCGGCCTGGGCGCTGGGTGGGGGCGGGGTCAGGGCGACACTAACACTGGTATAATTCCCCGTATATCACTGCACAATGATGAATGAATCATACACTTGTAATCTGACTCACTGCACGTGTGATGTACTCACAATATGATAGATATGTTGCGCCAATTATCGCTGACAACGTAACTTGTTCAACAAAACTTTCAAAAAAGAAAACACAAAACACTATTTGGCACACACGTAACCCGCACCTCTCTCCTGACCACACAACACCCCTCACTCACCCCCCACCTCTCCCTCACTATGGGAGGCCTGCAGGGTCCATCCTGGCCCCTCACTCCAGCCTCCATGACTACACACTGCCAACCCACCTGTTTTGATAAGTTTTCACATAGATGGTACACCGTAGGCACTTCCGGCCACTCCCACGTCTGCTTGGTGTATATATATATATATATATATATATATATATATATATATATATATTATATATATATATATATATATATATATATATATATATATATATATATATATATATATATGCAACAATGATCACAAAAACACTGATCCAAGTATGCAGATTAACCACATGTGAAAAATAGAAAATGCTTAACGCGTTTTCGGCTAATTCGCCTTCATCAGAGCAAAGTAGAATGAAGATAAGAAAACATGCTGATCAGACCTTTATATCCGCCTGGGCAGGTCACCTGACCACCAAAAATAAGTGAAGGAAAGGAATTATAAGAATGAAGGTAACTGCAGAAGGCCTATTGGCCCACACGAGGCAGCTCCTATTAATATCTCCAAGTGCCATACGTGTTAAATGATTGCTATATTGTTTTGACGTGCTATATTGAGGCTTAAATAGGGATCCAGCTTGTACATACCGGGGCTCACATTAAGGCTGTTGTTACAATGTTTGATCAGAGCAGACTCGATCACGTTTCGTTCAACAAAATCCTTACTTTTAACAATACATTTTGCCCCTGTGAAGTCGATAGAATGATTACATAAACTGGAATGTAAATACAATGCACTGGATTACTGGGCTGTACGAATAGCATATGAATGCTTTTTTAACTGCGAGGAAAGAGATTTACCTGTTTGGACGATATAAACACATGCACACTCATTACAAGGGATGGAATACACACAACCTGCTACAGACGAGGGCGAGTTCTTAATTAACATGGACTTAACTGTATTATCATTTTTGAACACTAGATTAATATTAAGGTTCTTCAGGGCTGGGGCAAGATTTACTAGACCATCAGAATATGGTAATACCAACAATTTTTCCAGTTCTGGTTTAGACTTAGTAGTCTGTTTGTAGAAAGTCCTTTTGCTTGACAAGGAATATTGGACGTCATCAACGCATCTTGGCAGCAAGGCAAACTACCAACCTCTTGGAAGCAAGCAGACATCATACCGATTCCTAAGCCGAAAGAACCTGGCAATTACAGACCCAATTTAATTAACATCATGCATTAGTAAAACTGCAGAACAGATGGTCTTAAATAGGCTACTGTGGAATACTGGAGACCTGCATAAACACATATTTGGCTTTACTAGAGGCGTGGGTACTTCCAACTGCATAGCCACATTACTAGGAACACTTAACTCAGGTCCAGCTATAGTGATCTTCCTTGATCTAGAAAAAGCATTTGAACTTGCAAGCCCGCAAGCAATTTTACACACCTTAGTTAAAAAAGGTGTAAAGGGAAAAATGCTAGCATGGATTCAAGATTACCTAAGTCACAGGTATGCCAGAGTAAAGTTGCAAGGACAAGTGTCGGACTACCGCTTGAATGAGAATGGGACTCCACAAGGAGGAGTCCTCAGTCCTAGTCTTTTTAACATCCTTATGGAAAAACTTGTTACCATGACATTTACAGAAGGGGTTAAATTGCTAAGCTATGCTGACGATCTAGCATTAGTCATTACAGGTCCTTCACTTCTCAATAAAGCACAAGGTGCATTAGATAAAGTAACATCTGAATGCAGCGTTTTTGGGCTAAAAATATCTGCACAGAAGTGTAAGGCAATGAGACTAGGCGGCCACACTCCAGACAGGCACCTACGCATTCAAGACATTAACCTACAGTGGGTTACACTATATCAATATCTCGGAGTGTGGATAGATTTTAACATGACGTTCAACAAGCAAATTCAATATCTAAAGGAGAAAGTAAAATCACGACTAAATATAATGAGAGCAATCACAGGGCCCCGTCTAGGAGCGGGACACGAAGTGTTAAGAATGTTTTACATACACGCCGTTCGTTCCCTAATTGATTATGCAGCGCCTGCCTTACTCACTCTTTCTCCTGGCCAGTGGGCAAACGTTGAGGTTCTTCAAAACGATGCATTGCGAATCATCACAGGAGCTCCCAGATGGACTAAAATACTGAACCTAAGACTGGAAACCAGGCTAACGTCGCTTGAAATAAGGGTAAAAGGGATCGCTGCGTGCATGCTTACCAAGATATTGACTAGACCTAGAATCAGTTCACTTAAAGATATCATCACTGGAGCACTAACTCTGGACAGAAGAGCCTCCAATAGCACCAGGTGGACACATTGTGCGATAAACACCATCCATACATTCGATATAACAAACACAGTCACTGAGAAGGGTGTCGACGAAATACATGCAGACTTTGTTATGCAAGCCCCTTGGGAATCTCCGCCAGCAGACTTTAAGATTATGGTTATTGTAGGGAAAAAGAACCAGACAAATCCTCTTCTGCTACGTAACATTGCACAGATGCATATAGAAGCAAACATGGCATCCGACAGCTTCACATACTTCACCGATGGATCAGTAGACCAGCAGGGACACGAAACCGGAGCTGCAGTTAAAGCAGGAAACTCTGTACATAGTTGGAGGCTCTCAAATGGGTGTTCGACTTTACAAACAGAGATGCTAGCCATTCAAAAGGCTTTGGAACATGCTCTTGCTCAACACCGACAACATGTTATCATACATACAGATTCGAGAACCGCCATTGAAACCTTGCAACAGGTTTAAGATTTCAACTTCGATTCAACAGAGCAGAAGAAGTTGTTAAACACATATGGCAACATCTTACTAAAGCGACCATACGAGTAATAAATACTCATACACCGCCCAAGTAAACTAGAAACAAGCGACACTTAGTGGGCCAGCCAGAGGCGTAGGGCCCGCGCAGGAATATCCCTGCAAAAAAAAAAAAAAAAACTCAACACTTACCTGCCCTCACCTGCACCTATATACCTCCCTGTCCTCACCTGCACCTCAACACCTCCCTGTCCTCACCTGCACCTCAACACCTCCTGTCCTCACCTGCACCCCAACACCTGCCCTCACCTGCACCTCAACACCTGCCCTCACCTGCACCTATATACCTCCCTCCTCTCACCTGCACCTTAACACCTCCCTGCCCTCACCAGCACCTCAACACCTCCCTGCCCTCACCTGCACCTCAACAACATAAGGGACCGACAAGAATGAGAGGAGGGGATGAACCAGCCTTGCTTGATTTGATATTTACCCTAAATGAGTCGGATATAAGTTGGAAGCCCCCTTGGGAATGAGTGATCATAGTGTATTGAGCTTTGAGTACCTGGTTGAGCTAGGAATTATCACCCCCAAAAAAGAACTGGGAACCAAAGGGCTGGCGTACCGAAAGGGAAACTATGAGGAGATGAATAAATTCCTATGGGATATACATTGGGACACAGAACTCGGAACCAAGTCCGTACAAGACATGATGGACTATGTCACCCAAAAATGTCAGGAGGCTGTAAGCAGGTTTGTCCCAGCCCAACAGGAAAAAACAGAGAAGCAAAGGAAGAATCCGTGGTTTAATAGGGAATGTATGAAAGCAAAGGAGCTGAACAAAAGGGCATGGAGGAACTTCCGTAATAACAGAACACCAGAAAGTAGAGAGAGATACCAGAGAACCAGGAACGAGTATGTCAGTGTGAGAAGAGCAGCTGAGAAAAGGTATGAAAATGATATAGCTAACAAAGCCAAGACTGAACCAAAGCTACTACACAGTCACATCAGGAGGAAGACAACAGTGAAGGAACAGGTGATTAAACTTAGGGTGGGCGAGGACAGGTACACAGAGAATGACAAAGAGGTGTGTGAAGAACTCAACAAAAGGTTCCAGGAGGTCTTTACAATAGAACAGGGAGATATCACGGCGCTGGGAGAGGTGGCAGCAAACCAGGTGACCTTGGATAGGTTCGAAATTACAAGAGATGAGGTCAAAAAGCACCTATTGGAGCTGGATGTGAGAAAAGCTGTTGGGCCGGATGGAATCTCGCCATGGGTATTGAAAGAGTGTGCAGGAGCACTTTGCTTACCACTCTCCATAGTGTATAGTAAGTCACTGGAAACGGGGGACCTACCAGAAATATGGAAGACTGCTAATGTAGTACCAATATACAAAAAGGGTGACAGACAAGAGGCACTGAACTACAGGCCAGTGTCCTTAACTTGTATACCATGCAAGGTGATGGAGAAGATTGTGAGAAAAAACCTAGTAACACATCTGGAGAGAAGAGACTTCGTGACAACCCATCAACATGGGTTCAGGGAGGGTAAATCTTGCCTTACAGGCTTGATAGAATTCTACGATCAGGTGACAAGAATTAAGCAAGAAAGAGAAGGGTGGGCGGACTGCATTTTTTTGGACTGTCGGAAAGCCTTTGACACAGTACCCATAAAAGGTTGATGCATAAGCTGGAGAAACAGGCAGGAGTAACAGGTAGGGCGCTCCAGTGGATAAGGGAGTACCTAAGCAATAGGAAGCAGAGAGTTACAGTGAGGGGTGAGACCTCAGACTGGCGTGAAGTCACCAGTGGAGTCCCACAGGGCTCTGTACTTGGACCTATCCTGTTTCTGATATACGTAAATGATCTCCCAGAGGGTATAGACTCATTCCTCTCAATGTTTGCTGACGACGCCAAAATTATGAGAAGGATTAAGACAGAGGAGGACAGCTTGAGACTTCAAGAAGACCTGGACAAGCTGCAGGAATGGTCGAACAAATGGCTGTTAGAGTTTAACCCAAGCAAATGTAATGTAATGAAGATAGGGGTAGGAAGCAGGAGACCAGATACAAGGTATCATTTGGGAGATGAAATACTTCAAGAGTCAGAGAGAGAGAAAGACCTGGGGGTTGATATCACGCCAGACCTGTCCCTGAAGCTCATATCAAGAGGATAACATCAGCAGCATATGCCAGGTTGGCTAACATAAGAACGGCCTTTAGAAACTTGTGTAAGGAATCTTTCAGAACATTATATACCACATATGTCAGACCAATCCTGGAGTATGCGGCTCCAGCATGGAGTCCCTATCTAGTCAAGCATAAGACTAAACTGGAAAAGGTTCAAAGGTTTGCCACCAGACTAGTACCCGAGCTGAGAGGTATGAGCTACGAGGAGCGACTGCAGGAATTAAACCTCACTTCGTTGGAAGACAGAAGAGTTAGGGGGGACATGATCACCACATTCAAGATTCTCAGGGGAATCGACAGGGTTGATAAAGACAGGCTGTTTAACACAAGGGGCACACGCACTAGGGGACACAGGTGGAAACTGAGTGCCCAAATGAGCCACAGAGATATTAGAAAGAACTTTTTAGTGTCAGAGTGGTTGACAAATGGAATGCATTAGGAAGCGATGTGGTGGAGGCTGACTCCATACACAGTTTCAAGTGTAGATATGATAGAGCCCATTAGGCTCAGGAAACTGTACACCTGTTGATTGACGGTTGAGAGGCGGGACCAAAGAGCCAGAGCTCAACCCCCGCAAGCACAACTAGGTGAGTACAACTAGGTGAGTACACCCTGCCCTCACCCGCACCTCAACACCTCCCTGCCCTCACCTGCACCTCAACACAAAACTGCCCTCACCTGCACCTCAACACCTCCCTGCCCTCACCTGCACCTCAACACAAAACCTGCCCTCACCTGCACCTTAACACCTCCCGCCCTCACCTGCACCTCAACACAAAACTGCCCTCACCTGCACCTCAACACCTCCCTGCCCTCACCTGCACCTCAACACATCCCTGCCCTCACCTGCACCTCAACACCTCCCTGCCCTCACCTGCACCTCAACACATCCCTGCCCTCACCTGCACCTCAACACATCCCTGCCCTCACCTGCACCTCAACACATCCCTGCCCTCACCTGCACCTCAACACATCCCTGCCCTCACCTGAAGCTCAACACTCACCAGCACCTCAACACCTCTCTGCTCTCACCAGCACCTCAACACCTCTCTGCTCTCTAGCAAATGGAGCAAATAGTTGGCCAAAGAATAAAATGTACATGTGGATAAATGGGCATAATAAGGGTGTATTAATAGGGCCTTCTGCATATTACCTCTAGATAGGAGACATGATTGAAGGGTACAAGTGGATAAACGGCATATAGGTGTAACAATAGGGGTATATTTAAAAACAATAGATAAGTTTATACTTTATTTAGGAATGACTTTGTCAAATACAGATGTGTGAACATTGTGGTATTTCTAATGTATAGGCCTTCTGCAGCTCGTTTCATTTCTTAATGGCAGTTAATGACTGTCTTTATTTGGGAGAAAATAAACTAGTGATGCAGTATAGACCTTCAACTAGCCATTTGGCAAACATAAGATATATATGAAAATGGTAATAATATAAAATAGTTAAATCACTGAAAATGAGATTAAATATACATTAACTGAAAATGGACTGATTGAGGGATAATTAAGACAGACTGTTGACGTTATTGAACATTAGGGATGGCTAGCAACACACGTCACCATGTCGCTAAAACGACCACGGAGCAATCAGACGCTGAGGTAACAAAAAACATCCAAGACTACTAGCAATCAATCACGAAGGTAACTAAAAAGACCCGGATTACGAGCAGTCACAAAGGTAACTAAAAACGACCCGGCCTACGAGCAGTCACCAAGGTAACTAAGAACGACCCGGACTACGAGCAATCAATCACGAAGATAACTAAAAACGACCCGGATTACGACCAGTCACAAAGGTAACTAAGAACGACCCGGACTACTAGCAATCAATCACGAAGATAACTAAAAACGACCCGGATTACGAGCAATCATCTACAAGAAATGAGTATTCATAATCCTGGTTCATACTACTCCTATGAAGGATAAGGAAGTGGTAAAGGGTAAGGAAGGTGGTGAAAGGGTAGGGGAAGGTGGAGTGGTAGGTGGATCAATAGCGGTTATCTTAGAGGTATTTTTCTATAACTATTAAAAAACTCGCGAAGGTTTAGGGTGGTCCGTGATACTACTACATCAATGAAACACGCAAGACGGCCTATTGTCAA
>WNGS01098489.1:0-15116 GCA_020271785.1 Procambarus virginalis
ATTGGCAGTTATATAATATTTGAACTTATAAACTTAAACTAGACACATGACCAGTGTCATGTGGAAGGAACTTATTCAGAAACTAAATACAAGGAACAGCTTTCAAATTCCATGTATAAAATATATGTTAAATGACACTATACTCTAGCAGAGAAAACTAGAGCATAATATTCTAGTGCTACATAGGACTAGCTCACTGCTATTCCTAAGGGATTGCCTCACACGATCATTGAGAACAAAACCCTATTTTCAAATGACCACTGCGTCAGCACGTCACTGGAGAGGAAATAACCTTCACACAAACTACACAAATAATATTCAAGATAATTGGAGTTTTGTTCTGTAAGCAAAGATTTTATCAGTACTACTATACAGCATAGACAAAATTGTGAAATTTTATCGAGGTGTGTTATCACATTTACAGTTGTATGTGCTAGAAAGAAAAGACATTAAAGGATGCAAATACAAGAAAGGTATCATACAGTTACTCCATTACTATTATCAAGGTTTCAAAAGGGCTTAATAAAACTATACAGTACAGTAACTAAAAACTAAGAAAAATCATTACAATATTAAATTTAAAAAAAGATTTCAAAACAATTTTGGGATTATAACTGTATTTCCACAAGATATAATTATATGGATTTTTCTGTTTAATGGTTGCAGTTTATGAAACATGTGATATATTATCAAATTTAGTTAAACATATCAAGCAATTAATGTAACAACCTGCCATGATTCAGTATTATAATGATAAAAAAAATTGGCACTTTATGTATTTGAATGGAGTGCATGTGCTATTGTGTGAGAATAAGGAGTAGCTCATTGTTACCCATGGAGTTAAGCGTATGTATGTCGATGCCAAGCGCATTAGCCACACTTGACATGTCAAGACCGAAGCTCTTTAGCAGTTCAATGAAGTTCATCTCTTCACCTGTAATTTATAAAATATCTGTTAATGTCTTTAAAGGCTGGTCCTTAGAGAACGGATCCTCTATGTACCTGACCTGGTGTAAGGAGTCAGACTCTTACTGCAAACTGAATTTCTTTTAGTGATATTATCCATACATGCCTTTATATCTCAAATGTATTATGTTGCTACAATTTATTAAATTTTAAAATGACATCATACAAGATGCATATAATATACATGAAAATTTTAATTTTGAATTAAATAAGGATTACAATATTGCATTTTGATATGCAATAAAAGAGCTAGGTAATTTGTATTCCGGTAACCCAAATCTTCCATTAATCTGAATGAAGTCACAGTCATGTTTTTTAATCTATGTTGAACTTTTAATCCACATAGCAATTCGGGTTAAAGTTTACACCAAAGGAGAACTGGAATAAATTTGACTTCGAGTGCTTCACTTCTCAACTTGAATAAAAATTTGGATTACTTAAATTGTGGTCAAACAAGAAATCAAAATAAATAATAACAAAAGTATTTGGACATTAATGATAACAAAGTTGGCTACCTCGAATGTTTGACTAACTAGAATAGGGGTAGGGGGCCCATATTATACAGGTTACTGAATTTAGTATATAACTCACAGCATTTACTCACAATCATTAACACTCTGGAACAGCATAGTACACATATCTGCCCAACACATAGGGGTAAAGCATGAAAATAATATACGATGCAAGGATGTAACTTTCTTGTGTAGAGATGGTGCACCAAATACACTCTGCAAGTCTCTGACAGCTTCCACACTTACATAGCGTCAGTTGCCTTATACAGCATTTTCACATTTGATTTGTAAACTATTTTTAGTCAGCTTGTTGTGGATGATGTATTGTGGATGGGGTCAGTAATTCAACCTTGTGGGGGGGGGGGGGAACTTGATATGAGCCTAATGTGTATGAATACACACTGGCTTCCTGTCCCCTGACACAATGAATTATTAACTAATTATTATAAACCAATACAAGTTTAGCCTCTCATTTACTCACCTGTAAAAGGGTTCAATAACTTTGGACAAGCATAGTTGCAGTGCGGCCATTCGCAGCGATCAGTGAGGTGCAAGGTGCGGGGTGGACACATGTCCTCTGTGTACTCATCTTCTGAAAGTTGCATATTGGCATTACCTGCCTTCTGGCTTGACTGTGCTGTGACAGAGGGTGTGGGAGATGACCCAGTGGTGGCCTCAGAGGAATGGTGGAGGGAAGAAGCTGTGGTAGTGACGGGCTCATTGTGGATTTGCTTAGAATGAAGAAGGAAAAGTGAACGTGCACTTCTAAGCCCCTCGTCAAAAATCTCCTCTGTATCACTTAAGCCTGAAAAGCAAAGCGTAAGTTATGCACATAAAACAAAATATACTTGTGTAATTACAGGTGTGTTTTGCAGCCTGCAATATTACATTCATTACTTTGTCAAATTCTATTTGAAAGCCCACTACAGTACTTTATAAAATATAATCGATGAATGTAATGAAAAACCAATTTCTGGAGGAGTTCTGAAGCCAGCTTCCTGAGCTTGCTTCATACTAAAAGGTCACATCAGTTGTGGTTAGCTCTTGGTCTAGTGGGGACCAGAGCCAGAACCTGGCCTGGTCTATAACAGGTTGTAACAGATCCCATGAGCACCACACCAGAAACAAATACAGTTTTGATATTCCAAGAGTACGATTTAGTCAAACTAGAAATGCTTTACAAATCAAGGGACCTCGAATGTGGAATGACCTTCCCAATTATGTTAAAGACTGTACCTCTCCCAACCAGTTTAAGATAAAAACTAAGTACTACCTAATTAACTCCATGTAACCAACCTCACCCCAAAATGTCAACCCATGTTTTCTATTTTAAACAATGCTGTTGGTTGACCAAATTGTATTTTTGCTTTTTTTCTGCCATATTTCCCCCCCCCCTTTTTTCTCCATTTTTTCTTATTTTTCTCAACACAATTTATACTTTAATCTCAATTAGTATTAAGTTTTAGTCTTAAGTGTTTTTCCTGCCCGAAACGCTTTGCGTAATAGTGGCTTTAGGCATTGTATGTACTAGCTCTATCTATAAATCCATTAACTTTTATATCTTACCTTGTATATATCTACTTTATCTGAATAAATATTTTTATTCCTATTTGTTGTAGATTCAATGAAGCAAAAGGCAACATGAAAAGCACATGGAAAACCATCTCTAGTATCCTAGGAACTAAACAACACTCACATAACCAAATAAAACTCTATAAGGATGGGTATACACCATCAACCGATTTAGAAATGGCAATTGAATTTAATAGCTTCTTTTCATCGGTTGGTGCTAATCTTGCCAGAAAAATCCCAGACTCAGACACATATTAACACATATCTCTCAGGCAGCTCTCAAACTCTCTTCTCCTTTCACCAGTCAGCCCAGCAGATGTTGTGTCCATCATACACTCTCTAAAAACCAAATCAGGGAACACCAGTGAAATTCCGTCCATTGTATACAAGAGCGCCTCCCATACCCTTGCGCCACCCATAGCTCTACTGTTATAGGGTTATTTGTTATTAACCAAACCAACAACAAACCTATAGTCACACCTTCCCTGATATCCTTAAAAAAGCAAGAGTAACGCCAGTCCATAAAGGAGACAATCCGGCTTACATAAACAATTGTAGACCAATATAAAATCTACCCATTCTATCAAAAATATTTGAAAAAATTATCTACAAACAGCTCTATTCCTACCTCGTAAAATTCTACATACTCAGCCCCTGCCAGTTTGGCTTCCGGTCCCAAAAGAGCACCAATAATGCAATCATTAGTCTCCTTGATGTAATCTACTCAGCTCTTGACAAAAATGAGTTTCTGATTGGACTCTTCATTGACCTAAGAAAAGCCTTTGATATTGTTCTAAATTCTAAATTTATCACATTCTAAATATATAAAAAAAGTTTCAAAAACTGTTGGCATTCTTTCTAAGATCAGATATTATGTACCCTGCCCTGCCCTGGTGACGCTCTATTACTCCCTCATCTATCCATATCTCAACTATGGTATTTGTGCTTGGGGTTCTACTACCCAAAATCATTTATGTCCTAAATACTCAACACAAAGCTGCTATTAGGACAATATCCAACTCTGGCCCAAGACATCAGTCGGTACCCCTACTCAAATCTCTGAATATGTTAGATATTAAGTCACTACACATTCTCTCATGTGTATTATACATATATAAAATGCTGAACTGTAATGCCAATCCTGACCTCAAAAGCTTCATTGAAGGTTGTAACAGAACCCATGAGCACCACACCAGAAACAAATACAGTTTTGATATTCCAAGAGTACGACTTAATCAAACTAGAAATGCTCTACAAATCAAGGGACCCAGAATGTGGAATGACCTTCCCAATCATGTTAAAGACTGTATCTCTCTCAACCAGTTTAAGATAAAAATGAAGCACTACCTAATAAATTCCCTATAACCTACCTTACCCCTATATTGTCAACCCATGTCTTTTCTAAACAACGCAGTTTTTTGACCTAATTGTATTTGTGCTGCTTTATTAGCCATGTTCCTCCCTTTTTTATTTTTATTTGTTCTCAACACATTTTATACTTTAAACTCAATTAGTATTAAGTTTTAGTCTTTAATGTTTTTCCTGCCCGAAACGCTTTGCATAATAGTGGCTTTAGGCATTGTATGTACTAGCTCTATCTATAAATTAAAAATTTTTGTAAAATCTCTTGTATGTATGTACCTGACCTGAATAAACATTTATTTATTTATTTATTTATTATTTAATATCCCCAGGGTCAAACTTAATCTGTGTAAACACTATGCAAATTAAGGGACCTAGTCTATGGAACTCACTCCCTAGTGAATTGAAAAGCTGTCAAACTTTTGCCTCATTTAAAAACAAAACCAAAAAGTACTCAATTTCATCTTCGTAGTTTCCTACACTGAGCTTTAAATTTGCTCTGTATCTAGTGTTACCCAATCTTTATGTATTTAATCCAAACAACTTTATCATTGTGTTCATTGCTGTCTTCTTTTATGTGCTAGCCATATGCTCTATTGTGCCTGCTAAGGTTTGTTAAACTACCATTCAAGCTGTCATTGCAATCATTCTGAGCTACCTATGTGCTTTAATATACCTACAATTTTTCTCTCATCTCTTATTTTTTCATGCTATGTAACTGTTATCATTTTTATAAATTTTGCAAGTATTTACCTACTTATAAGTTTCTTATATTAAGGACCTGCCCAAAATGCTGCACGTACTAGTGGCTTTACAAGAATGTAATTACTATGCTATGTATCCTCACAATCCCAATGTACCTTCTTGTATATATATAAATAAAATAAATAAAAATAAAAATAAATGATCATTTAGAAGACACCACCCCAAGGTGGCATCTATAATGAGTTCCAAACCAGGTTATATAATTAAATCCAATAGCTATAAGCATATCATTGTACTACTCAAAACTATATACTGTACATATAATCAATAAATAATTGTTTAACCAGATGTGTTTGGTTAACGATTGAATAATCAATCTTTAAACAATAAAACAAGTCAATAATCTGTTATCGACTTGTTTTATTGTTTAAAGATCGATTACCAAGAGATACACTCACTTCTTATGAAATAATAAACTAAAGACATTTGTTTATGAAAACAAAAATGTTTACTATTCCATGTTTCATAAGTAATTACCCGTTTTCAAGCTGGTATGCAACATGGTTACATTAACCCTTTACGGATAAAATTCATGTCAGGCTCACAAGCATGACAGTATGGCACACTTTTCTATTACATACTGTAATAATTGTAATTGTATATGAGGCTATGTTCAACTTATGTACACTACTACTATTTAACTCAGTAATTCACAGTAATGTCAACCATCTCTGAATAGTTTTTTATGTCAATAGAAGATCAATTCTTCGTCTGTTGCTCATAAGGTTCTTGACAACCGGTGACTTTTTATTAACATTGTACAATTGAAATTT
Source organism: Procambarus virginalis (assembly GCA_020271785.1). Classification (NCBI taxonomy): domain Eukaryota; kingdom Metazoa; phylum Arthropoda; class Malacostraca; order Decapoda; family Cambaridae; genus Procambarus; species Procambarus virginalis. The sequence goes on from WNGS01098489.1 coordinate 5,951, forward strand.
TATCACAGTTTATCCCCGTACAGTATCTTACAGTCACAGTTTATCCCCGTACAGTATCTTACAGTCACAGTTTATCCCCGTACAGTATCTTACAGCCACAGTTTATCCCCGTACAGTATCTTACAGTCACAGTTTATCCCCGTACAGTATCTTACAGTACTTTCATTTAAAGGATTTTTTTTACATGTTTTTTTTCATTTTGTAATTATCTGATAACAGTACATTGCAACTGTTCTGGTTATTTGTATTTTGAGCAACAGCCTGGTGGATATTCAATGACCAGAGGTGCTTTTCTAGGACATGGAAACTATCCTATTGTTATTACCTTCTAGTTAATTATTTTATATCCGTTTCCCTTATTGTAATATTGTTCAACAATACTTAAATGCACCGACATATTTTCAGACAAATTTAAATCTCTCAAGATTTCTTCTACATTTATTACAGCTTACTCAAGTTTATGTTAAATATATATCAAGCCTTAAACATACTTTGTGTGATTTATATGATAAAACACAGAGATAAATGGGGAGTAAATTATCAGTAGGAAACATGGAATGAACCAGAGAAAGTTTCCTACCTAGTCCTCTACCCTCCATGCTTCTTCCAACATTTGTTTTCCGTCTCTGAGATTTTCTCCTCCTCCTCTGTCCTGGCAAATACACAATGCTTTATTACAATCAAATTAGTTTAAAAAATGATGTGCAGAATCCACACCAAATGTTTAACAAAGGCAGAGATGAAATCTAAATATCAACTACTAGGCAAAAGGAAAAGTTGAAAGATTAATCTATTGACCTGTAAGTGCTTTTATGGTTCATATCTTCAGAGTTGATTGTTCCAAAGGACAACTACTTCAAGGAACAGTTACCTGGTGTGTACAGTACTCCTAGGAACGGTCACCTGGTGTGTACAGTACTCCTAGGAACGGTCACCTGGTGTGTACAGTACTCCTAGGAACGGTCACCTGGTGTGTACAGTACTCCTAGGAACGGTCACCTGGTGTGTACAGTACTCCTAGGAGCGGTCACCTGGTGTGTACAGTACTCCTAGGAACGGTCACCTGGTGTGTACACAGTACTTCAAGTTACCTGGTGTTTGCTACAATATTGACTACTAACACTAAACAGGAGGATGGGTTGGCATAACTGATGAAAAGACAGATTAAGATCAATTACTGTATTACCTTTTTCTTTCTGCCTCCTCTTTCTTCTCTTCAGTCGTTGTCTTTGTCTTTCTCGTCTCTTACGCCGTCTTTCTCTTTTTCTCTTTTTCCTCTCTCTCTCCTTTTGTTTCTATTTTTCCTTTTATTTTTTTTAGGTCTTATTTTGGAGGTTTGACTGCCACTCCTATTGGGGCTTTGCTGCCCTTCTTCTGTATGTATTATTTGAACATTTTCCTGAGGTGTGTCTATGGAATTTGACTCTACCACATATGGAGAGCCTGAACTGGAGGACACTTGTACACTGTTCTTTGGCGAGTCAGCAAGCATTTCTCCTTTGAGAATTCTTTGTCTGTTTGTTCCCTGAGACTGTTCAAAGTCGACACTGGTCACACTGCTACCATTGTCACTGTTATTATCCCTATTGTTCACTCTCTGTTGAGTTCTCTTAAGCACCAAATGACTACTATGTACATTACCACTAATAATACTACTATCTGCAACTTTACTCAATTCCTGCGACATCGTTTTGGACTTTTTGCCCTTTCGGCGCCCGTTTCTCCTTTCACTTTCGCTCTGGGTGTTATTTTTTGTTCGTGCACTGTTTCCCTTTCTTTGGTTGCCTCTGTCACACTTTCTACTTTTGTGATGACGTTGGCAGTGATGTTTCATAGTTGTTAGTTGTCGTCCACCATCATGCAACCTATGATCATTCTTCCCTCTGTTTTGTGGTGTCTTTGCAACGAGGGCTTCAGAGGGTGTGATGTCCCAACAATAGAGGGCTTGAGGGAGAGACATTTGCCCTATTTTAACACCAGCCCAGTTCCTCTTGGTGAGAACAGTGTGTGAAATGCAGGAAGGAGCAAACAGTGCCCTGGAAAGAGGATAATAGTAAAATACATGAGAAATACCTTTTTTAACCAAAATTTATCACTAAAGTTATAGAACCTAAAATATGGTGAAGTAGTCTAGACTCTTGAGCAACAAGCATAAATCTAGAAACTCTGTCATTACCTTTATTTTCTAATTTGTATCAACTAATTTAACTTAACTTTCATCCTCACAAAGTGAGGATAGCTCTTCAAATCCCCATATTGCTCCAGTTCATTTTCTTACAGTATGTTGTTATGTACTGGCAATCTTACCAGACTGTAGCCTACCAATGACTGCAATATTCTCTACTGCTGAACTTACTATAGAAACTAAACAAATATTACCACAATAAGTAGCTTTCGTTCAAATATACTGATAGCAAAAAATAAAATAAGACATGGCTGTTATTTTCAAGGAACAGAATGATAAGGAACTTACGTAACATTTTCTAACGTTCTCATGAGTCGTTTGCCAATACCATGAATATAGTCCCATTGTTCCTTAGAGTTGGGTTTGCCCACATTGTCTGCCGTCATCTGGGCCTCGTCGAACACCCACTGGAACACGAATAACGGAGCTGCCAATGGCAACAGTGGAAATTATACAAAACTGTCTCATAACCAAACATTGGTGCATTTTCTTGCACATAAAAATAAATTCAAAATTCAAATTAAAAAAAAGTGAGAACTTTATAGAGATACAACAGAGGACATGAATGGTCACCTAATCAGATTCTATAATAAACTAGTCCATGTCTTTCATCATTACCACAAATTCGTATATCATTTGAACAAATCCACAAGGGCCGTGACGAGGCCGTGTGGATTTGTTCATTTGCTTCATCACGCTATTGTGATTTGTGTGTCTTATATCATTTGCCGTTTCCTTAAATTCATTGAATTCACTGAATTCATATATATCTTAGCTCACTTCTCGTTTGGTATTAAGAGTTACCCTATTAAACATATTACTAAGTTCCATAATTATTTTAAGTTGTAACAAACATTTTGCATATTAATCGCTTTATATAAGATACAATTCATGAACTTACTAGTTAACCACTAACATGTTGTAATGAATATTGTATAAACACAAATTATTGTTATAATTGTTATTGTTATTCAAAGCTGCATGACAAGTAAATGTTGCTGTAAAACAAGCATTCTAAACCTTACGAATAGTTCAATAAATTTCTTCAAATGAAAAGCAAGTGTACAACAGGTGTGCAAAACTCTGGTGCGCTTCCATCTGGACTACTGTAGCCAAGCATGTGGACCTTATATACACTCTGGACTACTGTATCCAAGCATGTGGACCTTATATACACTCTGGACTACTGTATCCAAGCATGTGGACCTTATATACACTCTGGACTACTGTATCCAAGCATGTGGACCTTATATACACTCTGGACTACTGTAGCCAAGCATGTAGACCTTATATACACTCTGGACTACTGTATCCAAGCATGTGGACCTTATATACACTCTGGACTACTGTATCCAAGCATGTGGACCTTATATACACTCTGGACTACTGTAGCCAAGCATGTGGACCTTATATACACTCTGGACTACTGTAGCCAAGCATGTGGACCTTATATACACTCTGGACTACTGTAGCCAAGCATGTAGACCTTATATACACCCTCGCGTCTGTTTGTTGACTGAATTTGCTTCATGTGCTGAGCCTGGCCGATGTCCAATCTTCTCTTGTCGTTGTATCCCATCAAGGAACTCGGTCTCCACTCACAACAAGATCATCACCAGATATCCTGACTAACAACACTGAAATACTCGACATATACAACAACAATAGAAGACTAGACATTGGTGAGGCACATTAAACAAACCCAGCCAACTATCAACAGTTAGTTTAGTTCATTTATTATGCACCCCATACCTATCCGGTGGGCGGTAGTGGAAAGGGTTACAGAGGCACATAATGGGCTCAGGGACTGAACCCCACAATTCATTTAGCTAAGCAAGTTACAATCTTGATGAGCAAGTTACAATCTTGATGAGCTAGTTACAAAATTCAATATAATAGCCAGCAAACACTTTGTCACACTCATCTAGTGTTACCCAGTCACACTCATCTAGTGTTACCCAATCTCCCAATCTTTATGTACTTAACCCAAACAACTTTATCATTGTGTTCATTGCTGTCTTTTATGTGCTAGCCATATACTGTATTGTGCCTGCTAATTTTTGTTAAACTACCATTCAAGCAGTCATTGCAATCAATCTAAGCTACCTGTGCGCTTTAATATACCTACAATTTTCTCTCATCTTTAATTTTTTTCTTGCTATGTAACTGTTATCATTTTTATACATTTTGCAAGTATTTACATATTTAATTAAAATTTTCTTAGATTAAGGACCTGCCCGAAACGCCGCGCGTACTAGTGGCTTTACCTTCGGGGGTGGGGTTCCGCGCAGCTGGCCCTCACGGGATTGGGGGTGCTCCGTCGGAACCCCCAAAGTGACAAGCCAAGAATACCAAGCTTTACAATTACCGTAAATGCTCAGGCAACTTTAAATTAGAGATGTCTCTTCAATGTATTTGATTACATTAATTCTACTTCTGTATATTAATTTATGGCTTTCACTAATCTTCATTAGTCACCATAATTAATTCAGCTCTATTTACCTATTTGTTATATTGAGCTATTATGCTTCTTCAGTTAAGGATTATCTAATTTAATCTTTTATGATTGTATTATTAATTAATTATTTATTCACTAATCTTCATTAGTCACCATAATTAATTCAGCTCTATTTACCTATTTGTTATATTGAGCTATTATGCTTCTTCAGTTAAGGATTATCTAATTTAATCTTTTATGATTGTATTATTAATTAATTATTTATTTATTAAATAATTAATTATTATTATTTTAAAATTAAAATAAGTCCCCCACTCCGTGAGCGTTTTCTTCCAACCACAGAATGTAATTACTATTCTATGTATCCTCACAATCCCAAATGTACCTTGTATATATATAAATAAATGAACTACCAAGCCGTGTGTAGATATGACAATAAGAGCATGAACTAAACAGTCGTATCTAGGAAGAGCAAATGAGTTTAGTTTAGTTCATTTATTATGCACCCAATACCCATCCCGTGGGTGGTAGTGGAAAGGGTTGCAGAGCAAATGAGAGCATGAATTACTCAATTGTGTCATGATATGACAAATGACTGCAAGAACTACCCAGCCGTGTCTGGGTGTGACATATTAGAGCAAAAACTACCCAGACATATCTCGGTAGGACATATTACAAATAAAGTACCCGAGTTGTTTGGGTATGATAAATTAGAGGAAGAACTACACAGCTGTATCTGCGTTTGACATATGAAAGCATAAACTACCGAGCCGTGTCAGAACATGATGCATAAGAGCATGACCTAACCCTACGTATCTAGATAGGTCAAATGAGAGCATGAACTACTCAACCATGTCTTGATATGACAAATAAGAGCATAAACTAACTACCTAGGGATGTCTAAGTATGACAAATGAGAGCATGAACCACTCAGACGTGTCTGGGCATGACAAATGAGAGCATGAACCACTCAGACGTGTCTGGGCATGACAAATGAGAGCATGAACCACTCAGACGTGTCTGGGCATGACAAATGAGAGCATGAACCACTCAGACGTGTCTGGGCATGACAAATGAGAGCATGAACCACTCAGACGTGTCAGGGCATGACAAATGAGAGCACGAACCACTCAGACGTGTCTGGGCATGACAAATGAGAGCATGAACTTAAATAGATGCTACAAGTTAGTCTGAATTTAGGTTACTTAAAATACAAGTTATTCTTACATTTCATTGTCGGATAGATCCGATAGCCGAAGTAGCAGAACCAGGGATGATGCGGGTACTTCTCCCTGCATTGATCGGGTATCCTGCCTTGCCACAGCTCTTGGCCCCGCCTGATGGCTTCCACTGGAGGGCAGCTATGGGCATCCACACACTTCAAGGGAGCAAAAGGCTCATTGTCAAGGAACCAGCCGGAGTCTGCAACAGCGCGGACCTCGGCTTGGACACCCAAGCGGGCGATCTGGCTGGCTACCCGGTCCACGTTCACCAGCACGCCCACCCCCCTGCACTGTTAACCACACTTGTTACTAACACAGGTACATAATTAACCACACATGTTACTAACACAGGTACATAATTAACCACACATGTTACTAACACAGGTACATAATTACCACACATGTTACTAACACAGGTACATAATTAACCACACATGTTACTAACACAGGTACATAATTAACCACACATGTTACTAACACAGGTACATAATTAACCACACATGTTACTAACACAGGTACATAATTAACCACACATGTTACTAACACAGGTACATAATTAACCACACATGTTACTAACACAGGTACATAATTAACCACACATGTTACTAACACAGGTACATAATTAACTACACTTGTTACTAAGGCAGGTATGTTATTAACCAAACTTATTACTAGAAGACAAGTATATCATTAGCTACACTTAGTTACGAATACTATAACCACATATTAGTGATGCATATCTTAGTATACTACTAGCTACATCTGTTACTAACACATTATACTACTAGATAATACATAAGACTAGATAATACATAATATTAGATAATATATAATACCTGCTGCCTGCTAGGATAAGCTTGTGTCCGTGAGTGAAGTTGAGGCCGAGAAGGGCGGCGACCACCTCCTCCACGATGACACTACCCATGAAGGACAGCTCTCCAGAGCCCTCCGCTGCCCTACGCGTCCCTGACCAAGAGTCCGACGAGCAGTACGGCACGAACCTGTAGTACAGTCTCTAGGTCAGTCTGGCACCCTCTTTGTGGTTACTTTACTGTTAACTTAGAGGGGGAGAGATTGAGACATTGTGATCATTAATTCCTAGGCTGACTCGCAGCTGGAACTTATTCGCTCAACAGGTTGATACATGGGAGATCAGGTCAACTGATCACATGAAGACTGGCAGACAGGAACATCAGAGGCCCGAGACTGTTCATCACGCTTCCACTACACATAAGGGACATAACTGGCAAACCCCTCACAGTGTTCAAGAGTGAACTATCAACATCAGAGGCCCGAGACTGTTCAACACGCTTCCACTACACATAACTGGCCGACCCCTCACAGTGTTCAAGAGAGAACTATCAACATCAGAGCCCCGAGACTGTTCAACACGCTTCCACTACACATAACTGGCCGACCCCTCACAGTGTTCAAGAGAGAACTATCAACATCAGAGGCCCGAGACTGTTCAACACGCTTCCACTACACATAACTGGCCGACCCCTCACAGTGTTCAAGAGAGAACTATCAACATCAGAGCCCCGAGACTGTTCAACACGCTTCCACTACACATAACTGGCCGACCCTCACAGTGTTCAAGAGAGAACTATCAACATCAGAGCCCCGAGACTGTTCAACACGCTTCCACTACACATAACTGGCCGACCCCTCACAGTGTTCAAGAGAGAACTATCAACATCAGAGGCCCGAGACTGTTCAACACTAGTGAAGTGTTGTGGCTTTATAAAAATGTAAGAACTCTTGTTTATATATAATTAGATCATTGATGGTGTCAGATTGGAATTAACGTAGATTATGTGAGTGAGAGTTATATGGAAGTATACTAACACGTGGTTGGCGTTCCACCAATGGGGGTTGTCTTCAGGGTGAGGGGAAAGGATCCCCCCTACGTGACGAGTCTCCGGCCAGCCCCTCGAGGTCATCAGGGGCCGCAGCCGCTGCCACCGCTGCTCACAACTCTCACCGTCGAAGCAATACCATCCTCCTGTATAAAAAAAAATAGTTTTAGCTCAACTTTAAAATTAACGATGAAAACTCGTCAGTAATAATAAGACTGACACTCTCTGCATTCTGTTTGACAAAGTAGAAAATCGAACGCCCCACATTACTCGTTATTCCCATTGACCTCATTTTGTGTGCTATTACTCAATGGTAACATTTGTCGAATGCCTTCGCGAAGTCCGTGTACCTTACCTTGTGTGCTTCTGGGGCTTAGCGTCCCCGCGGCCCGATCGTCGACCAGGCCTCCGGGTTGCTGTATGGTGTTGATGTATTCCATATCTGCATTCTGTTTTTTCTCTAATGATCACTACGACAAAGTCACTGAGGCAAGTAACTGTGAGAGGAACGATCTTCCCGCTCTGAATCCATGTTGGCTTGGGTTGTGGAAGTCATTGGTTTCCAACTGGTGACCCGACTCCTAATCACTCTCTCGATACTTTTATTATGTGGGACGTTAGTGCAACTGGTCTATATTCTTTGCCAATGCTTTGCTCCCTCCCTTTGATGTTAATCTTAACACACCCCCCGCCCCCAACACCTTAACCCATTGTGTAGATGTTGGTAACCCTTCAAGCACTCCCCCCCCCCCTCCTCACTCGCCCATACAAGCAGGCACCATTGAGCTTAGACCTAAGGAATGTTCCATGCTATCACTATATTACCAATACATTACGTGTACAAAAAGGCAAAATCAAAATGATTCGCGAAACAAATGAAAATAATCCAAACCCTGTGTAAATCGACATAAAAAAACGCGAACAATTCGCGAATAAATAGTGGTAAGAAAAAAAGCGCGAACACTTTGGATATATAATAAATCGGATAAAGCAGGAGAATAGTGGCCGAAGCAGCGGCTACAAAGGGCGCCTCCACCGCTGGGTTTAATTTAGCGTTGGCCGGGTATGGTAGCCGGCACCATGATGATAACAATCCCGACACCAGACACAGGACTGGATAATGATGCGCCTACATTGCAGCCAGCAAGATGCACGCCACAGATCCCGCGTCTAATTCTTACGGCGACCTTCTGCTGCTGGCGCGGTCTGTGGGCGGCTCCTTGACTTGTCCCTGTTGATGGAGCTTGTGTTGAGGGGAGGCGGCGGGACCCACAGCAAACACAGCCTAACCACGTTTTAAACGTTCCTACGTTGTTAAGATGTATTAACGCAAGTAGTACAAGTAGCGTTGTTAGGGCATGTCTTCTAGGGGAGGTCATCTTGCTCGTGTGGCGAGCCTTCTTCATAGACACAACTCACATTAATAACTTTATTCATGTAG
>WNGS01098493.1:0-20381 GCA_020271785.1 Procambarus virginalis
ACCACAGGAGTTACACTCCGACTCCGAAGGGTTGATCCAATCTACCTGCCAACAGTTGCAGGTTACCAGCGTGTGAACTGGTACCCCAGGCCCTCTCTGTAATGCTGTGTCATTGCAGACAGTGTAGCTTTTCCTCCTAGCTAACACTGCATACATCACTGGTATCTAGCGACTCTATACTTAGACCACCACTTAATGTAAATGCCACTGCAAACTCTGTTACTCTTAAGTTAACTGTTACTAGGTTACTGCACTGCACAGACTTGCTGCCACAAATTCACCAATAAGACCTGCAGACTTAATACTTCACTGCTCACTGCACTGTCCTTCACTGGATAAGAATGACACACATTACTCAAGTTACAATCACTTCACTGCACTGTTCTTACCTTCTGACTTCTTCTGGTCGGGACTGTCCTTGTTGTCATAGGAATTATAGCAAGTAGGATGGGAACAGGTCTAGAAAACTCTCCGTACTGATTGGTCTAATGGTCTTGCACACACACACACACACACACACTTGGAATTCAAATGTGGCGCCAGACCTTTAGGTGACATCAAGCTACAACTCGACTTCTGCTATTCTTGACTAATCGACATAAAGTAATACACCTTACAAATATACACTAGGTTTCTCCTTGTGTCTTCCAGAGGTCTTCAACTTCCCACAAAGACTTGACTTGGTGTGCGTCTGTGAATTTCAGCAAAATTTGGGAGTAAACCCTAGCATGTCTTGTTGTATTGATGGATGGGGAAACAGTGATGCATCCCACACTAGTGAGGCATCTCGCTGTCCTCCTTGGATGTCACGTGACATCAGGTCACCTGTTGATTGGTCCTTGCTTTCAACTTGCTTCCATTCATATCCTTCCTTCACATCTGGGGTTCTCGTCATCTTTGCCCTTGGTCCCTCTGGCACTGGAAACTCTGCTCAAGTAATGGTGCCACAACTGCCATTTTGGGAAAAATGGTAGATAGGTGACCCCCTTCCAGAATTTCCTTAAGATTGAAATTGCTTTTAAACGATGCAACTTGCACACTTCCTAATTGAAATGATCTCTGGGCTGTCAAGTATGTACATGGGGTGGAGAAAATGACTTGACACTGGGAAAGGTTTGAACGAGACGGTAATCATAACATGTGTTAATTACCTCTCTCAATATTAACGTTTTCATCGTATTTACTTTTAAAATTGTGAAAACTTCACAATTTGAAGTTGTTGCTTCAACAACTTCTGCCTTCAGTGCATTCCAGTTGCTAACCACCCACACAGGGAATGAGGCCCCTCCTTATATGTCTTTAACTCAATTGCGTGTCCACCTTCCACCAATGTTCCCCTTGTCTCTGTCCTTGTGAAAACTGTTTAAATAGACCTCCTTTATCCACTTTATCTACTCCCCACAATATTTTTAATATAGTTATCATATCCCCTCTGTTTCTTCTCTCATAAGGTTGTGAGGTTGAGTTCTCTCAACCTATCCTCATAGCTCAGGCTTCTCAATTCTGGTACTAATCTAGTTGGAAACTTCTAAACTTTCTCACGTTTGTTTATACTTCACAAGGTGTGGGTTCCATGCTAGAGCCGCATACTTAAATAATGGTCTCACATGTACTTGAAAACCTTGTTTAGATTCTTAAATGATATTTCTTATGTTTGCTAACTTCCCATATGCAGCTAATGTTATCCTGTTCATATGAGTTTGTGGTGTTAGTGTTGGGTTTGTGTTAGTGTTGGGATTATGCCTTTTTCTTGTGGTATTGTTAAATATGTACTGTACCACAATACCTCCTGTCTCCCTTACCTATTTTCATTACTTTGCACTTATTTGGGTTAAATTCCAGCAGTCAATTATCTGCACACCCCTGAAGTTTATTAAGAAAAAAGTTACAAGATGGGTAAGAGCCAGGAATGCAGACACTGCACTGCACTAATATCTAGTGCATGCTGAAAGTGCCTCTACGAAATCTTACTTGCAACTATTATTTGTAAGATTTATAACTGCCAGGTTAGAGCATAACATAAATACAGTATCCTTCTTACCTGAACTGTTGATACCCAGCATTACAAATTACAGTAAAGATGTTGTTAAGCTAAATAAAAATCTAATTGTGTCTTTTCACCAAAAGTAAACGCAAGAACACCTTAAAGGTCAGTAGTCATTGAGGCTAGCTCTGGAATAACCAAGCCTTAGCCCAACACACTACTTCTCTGAGACTCGTCCATCGCATTCCAAAATCCAGGACTAGAATGTGGCTCACACTGCAGAGTAACGGGAAGCTTGGGGGCTCAGAGACAGACCAAAAGCTGGGGCAAACCCACCAGAAAGCATAGGCACAACAAAATGAGCATATGCTTGAAGAAAATTAGGCATCCCAAGGTAAACTAGGCAAATGATGCCATAGGGTAAATATCTGAACTGTGACGCGCCTGACGACCACCATATGGTAGCCCAGGTCACCTGGTAATTCAGCCAGCCTGCTCTCTCACTCTTCCACCTGGTGCTAACAGTTCAACATGTGTAGCTTCTAGCCTGTTTGTAGTCTGTAACCCCTCTAGTTTGTGGAGGGGAGCCGGTCGGCCGAGCGGACAGCACACTGGACTTGTGATCCTGTGGTCCCGGGTTCGATCCCAGGCGCCGACGAGAAACAATGGGCAGAGTTTCTTTCACCCTATGCCCCTGTTACCTAGCAGTAAAATAGGTACCTGGGTGTTAGTCAGCTGTCACGGGCTGCTTCCTGGCGGTGGAGGCCTGGTCGAGGACCGGGCCTCGGGGACACTAAAAAGCCCCGAAATCATCTCAAGATAACCTCAAGATAACCTTTACTGGACCCATCTCTGGCTTTTCCCTTTCAGCTAAGTGGTGCTTTCTTCCTTGTCCTGGAACATTAGGTCTGCCAGGGACCATTGCTTTGTTCCTATTTATGCCTCATGATGGTGTAGATGCCACCTACATTGTGCATGCCCTGGTTTTTCATTTCGTTCTGACTATGGCAAGAGTTATCTTCCGTGGGATTGGCTTACATATCCCTATACCCTGCCATAGATACTGTTCTGAGAGGTTGTGAGTTGACTTCTTTCTCCTAGGCAGTTCATGAGACTTGGTCTTCTCTGCAAGGCCTATTGATGGGGAGAGACAGTCTTTTGACTGAGTGCTTGTACACGTATATTTCAAATGCACTAATTACTGTACAGTGTGTGCATGAAATTACCTTTAGTGTAATTAGAGGATGAGAGCTACGCTTGTGGTGTTTCGTCTTCCCAGCACTCTGTCATATAATGCTTTGACACTACCGACGAGTTTGGCCTCCACACCTTCTCACTTAACTTATTCCAACCATCTACCACTGTTTGCGAAAGTGAATTTTCTTGTATTTCTTTGGCAGCACTGTTTAGTTGCTTAAATCTATGACCTCTTGTTTCTGAAGTTACAAGTCTCAATAGTTCTTCCTTATCAATCTTGCCGATTGCCATTATTATTTTGTTTGTAGTGATCACATCGCCTCCATTTCTTCTGTATTCTAATTTTGTCATGCTTGTTGCCTCTAACGTCTCCTTGTAGCTCTCGTCTTTCAGTTCCAGAAGCCCTTTAATTGCTTGTCTGCACCTCTTACAGTATGTTGATGTGCCTCTTAAAATATGGGCACCTTGCAACTGCTGCATATTATGCACATGAACAAGTACAGATCCTTTCAGAAATCAAGCATTGAATGTAATGAAACATCACAACCTTTCCTTGTGGCCTCCAGTAGCCCTCTGTTCCCACCCTGTTCCCCGTCTTCTGTGTAGGGTTACAGGGTTTCAGCACAGGCAGCTCCAGGGTGAGAGGACAGGTTGGCTAAGTCACCAAGGGACCTGAGTTGCCATCTGGTTGCAGTCAAGTGCATCATGGTTAGGGCATTTTCTATGAAAAAATGATACTATATATGTTTACCTTAGGGGTGCCAAATTGTTTTTAAGCAGTCATTTGCTTGATTTCCCTTATCTCAGATTTGTTATCTTATCTTGATTTCACTCTGGAGGGTTTTTCACAGTTTCAGGTCAATTTTAAATCTGCAAGCTTCCCTTTATCTCAAAAGAATGTGGCCTATTTCTGTTTTGGCTTCTGATTAGTGATAAATGCATTGCTTCAAGCAGATGCATTTCAGAGGCCTGTAGGTGTTGGGCTAAAATTTAGTGGCACTAGAACCAAGCTCAGGAAACCTTGAGAAGCCTGAAAGGGGGGAGGTTTCATTAAATTTGATGCTTGATTTTTAGTAAACCTACAAAATCGAACACTTCTCTGTCTAGACTGGGATTATATTTGAGCTATGCATGTAGAGAGCAGTACAATATACTAATTACTTTATTTGGGTCTTCACTACAGTATTTTTATTAATATCTAATTACTTTCCTTTCAGTGCCCTGGGTAAATTCTATTTTTCTACAAATTCAGAGCCTCCATATTCAAGACCACTTTAAAATTATGTTCCTTTTTAATGTAGGCTGTATACTTTTCTTTTTTATTTATGAATCAGCTACTGTCATATTAAAATAATTGAGTGAAAAACTGTCATATATGTTCCCAGCATTCATAGGAAGGCATCACCTGTGAAATCTCATTTAACTATTTTGGCAATACATTTTATGATAATAGAAAATCTTTAAAAAAACACAGTAATGAAATAATTCTCTATGTTGGCTTGCTTACTAATTCAGAAATGTCAAGTACTGAATATGACTACCACAATCGATTTGATAATGGTCCAGTCAGACTGAAAAGTCATCGTCTTTTCATCTTCTAGTGTGTGGTTTGGTCAACATGAATACAAAGGGCTGATATAACATAAAAAGTTACGAGATGTGTGTGCATTTCATATGTAATGTGCTGTAATACTTGGCGGTTTTGAACTTTTAAATATACTGTAAACAGAAGACCTCCGCGGGCAATCATAGTGGAACACGTGTTGATAAGATTCAGTACAGTACATTGAGAAGTATATTAGTCAAAAGTGTGAACACTTGAGAAGCTGGACAATACCCTCAACTATTCATCACTATATTGGAGATGGCAAGACTTTGCTCTCTCCTCTGTTCTTATTTTGTTCTCATTCTCACTAGACATCAAGACAGTTCTTGTACTCCCTATGCTCTTCCCCGTATCTTGTCTTGCAATCTTGACGTCATGCCCCACTATTTATGAACTAGGGATAATGTCATTTCTGTTCTCCTCTATCAACGTGTTCCTCGCAACAAGTAGACCTCACTTCACCACAATCACCCAAGAAAAATTGAAATTCAGAGCAGTGTTGGTAGTAATTAAAATTAATTAATTAGTAGTTGGGTTAAATTAGTAATTGAGTACTTAGTAACTGAGTATAAATTAGTAGTTGAGTACAAATTCATAATTGAGTACTTGTGATTTGTTTGTGTATGGAACATGAAGGATTTACTAGTATTTTATGTTTAATTTTAATTGATTTTTGTTTAATGCTATAGGTTTATTTCTATACAGAATTACTACTTTCCAGCACTGTTTTTGGAATGTTAGCAATGAGGAAAGTAGCACAATTATACCTTATCTAGATGAATCTACTATATTTTCTCTAATGGAGTGTAGTGAGAAAGCAGATTTCTCAATAGTTCTGGTGAGTTCAACTGTAGAGGGCATTAGAATTCTAAACAGGGACATTAGTATTGCTATTTTTTTGTAATAATTTGCAGTAAATTTAGAATCTGGAGTCAAGAATTTGATTCCTGACTTAGCACAAATGCTGCCATTTGTTATCAAGTGATATAACATTCCGTCGTACTAAAATCTTTTAGTGTTTTAAATATTATGCGGCTTTTCGGCTTAACCTTGCTATACAACTCCTTGAGATTAAAAGCAAAATGCTGTCACTGTAGCTGTGTCTTTTAGGCTGTCTGTTAACCTTTTAACGATGCTTCTTATCTTAAATCATACATAAACACCACTTGTATCTCTTCTTTCAAAATATCTGATTGGTGTATGTGTTTGTGTATTGGCAAGTAAACTGCGGAAATATTATATATGGGTTATGTTAGAAAGATTTGACATGACCACTGTCTCCACCACCGTTCCTGCGCACATGGGGTGGACACACACTCCCAGAAAGAATGGAATGTACACAAATGGTGGGAAAGAAGGACCTCTGATATTCAGTGAGATGCCAGTTTTTTCATGATTACAAACTTGATTATGTGTAATATACTGGGTAATATAATTATATGTCAAGAGTAAATCAAACTTTGGGTTTTATTCACCTGTATTCACCTGACTACCATATCTAGTGGCCTTGGTGGAGGAGAAGAACCTGTGGCATGTGAAATCTTCACATTTCTTTAAGCGAGTTTTGCAACTGTATTTTAAAGATGAAAACTGATAGCTTCTGATGTCTGGAATCAGACTTTTCTCAGGTTAATAGCACTTGGCAAAGAAGTAATTTATTTTCATTGGTTAAAGACAACCTGACAAGCTTAAAACTTTACTACTGTTTTTGTAACATAAGTATTTAGTAAGTATCTTAGTATCTTATCTTAGTATAAGTATGTCTGTAGGTCATTGGTCAGTGTAACCACTTCACAATTAAATGCTCCCAGGTTTGATTCCTGTACTGGAAGGAGATGTTTGGGCATACTTTATACCTTTCACTTGATGCCTCATTTACTTAGCAGTAAATAAGTACTTGGGAGCTAAACAACTGTTGTGGAATGCTAGTGACAGTTGCTGGCCAAGGGGGTGGCCTTGGTAAGACTAACAGGCTTTCTGTGCCTGACAACAGAATCCATTCATTATATATGCCTGAACGTTTCGGTCCATCCTGGACCATTCTCAAGTCAAATGTCTCGAGTAGTAATAACATCTTCAGAAGTTATTACTGCACTTCTGAAAATGTGTTGAGATGTACTGTACTGTCATCAAAGCACTCGAGTAATTCTTATTTCATTTTCACGTTATTATAATGTCTTAATTTCTTCATGATGAATAATTTTCTAATCATCATACTCATGGTGGAATTGATTCTTAGCACTTGAATGGCTTTTAGTAAAGCTAATGGAGCACTATGACTCTTGGTCTAATTAATTTGTAATTAGTTAACAGGGTATTCAGTATTCAACTGAATATTTGTGCTGATTAAGGTACCACACGTGTATTGTTTTGCATTTCTTCATTTAGAATTATTTTCAGGTTCTTGAATATTTGTAAAGTTTATGCAGACCATTTTCCATGAAAGGCTCCTGTTTGTTGCCTAACAAACATAAACATTCATAGCATCCACAAACTTCAGGATGTTTGAGATGTCTGTTGTCAATGTTTTATGTGTTGAGATGTCTGTTATCAATGTTCTTGAACATAAGTCAAATGTTTCACCTTTTAAATAGTATGTTCATGATCCATTATAAGATATAGTGGATGTATATATCACATTGTATAATATACTGGTGTATTTTAAATTCTTAAATGCATGGAACTTGATATGACCAACAGGAGTTAATTTAAAAATGCCTTGAAAGAGATGAATGTCGTCTATGCCTTCACATGCTCACTTGGGGACTGTAAGTTCCAGTGATTTCAAAATATAGGCAAGACGCTTATCATCTCCTTCAAGANACTATAACCAGAGAACATTGTATGAGCCTCTGCTATGCTTTCCAACTTCAGCATTGCTTTTAAATACATGCATGGTGAATATTACTGAAATATTATATATATTATTAATATTAAATATTAAAAAATTGTTTACATCCTTTGTGAGACCAAAATTATAAAGATTTGCTACTAAATGGCTTCCGACACTTATAAAAACAAGGATTATGAGAGGCTACAGGCATTAAATATGCCAAAGCTAAGATATAGCTGGGAAAGAAACAGTATGATAATTCTGTGAAAATATTACAGGAATCTATAGAATTGTCAGAGGAAGTCTTGAAGCCTTCAAGTTCGAGAACAGGCAATCATAGATTTAAGCTAAGGAAACAAAAGCACCAAAAAATATTAGAAATTTCTCTTTTAGTAAATATTGATAGATGATTGGAACAAGACAAGTGAGATGGTGGTAGATGCCAAAATCATCAGTAGTTTTAAAGTGGGCACAAATCCTTAACTGTAGCCTCTGTTTAACTCGATAGTTAAATGAGTACTTGGTTGTAAAACGATTCTTCGCGGCGGGGATCATATTCCAGGGACCTGCCCGAAACGCTACGCGTACTAGTGGCTCTACAAGAATGTACAACTCTTGTATATATCTCAAAAAGTGTCATATGACAGTACTGTACTGGGAAGAGAGACATCACGAATGTAGCTCTCATCCTGTAAGTACACTTGGGTAAACACACTTACGTAATTGCACATACATACATACATATTCAGGAAATAAAATACATTATGCATTATACAGAAAGCTAATATTTATTTTCAGAAGTGACGCTGACACACAATTTAAAGAAATGGACTACTCACTATTAAAACTGTGTCACAGCAAAGAGTGCATGAAGAAAATGAATGTATGGCACATTGTGGCGGTGTCAGCAGTAGTAGCCTTGCTGGCCGTAGTTGTGGTGAAGGTCTATCCCAACTACCCAAGTGGAAAAGTGGGTGTGCTCTTCTATTACTCAACTAGGTAAGCTGCCATTCAAGCATACATTTATATATACGAATATGCTTTACTATTTTTGTTCTTAATATGGTTGAAAGTGAGAAATTAGAAATGAAGTGTAATTTTTACAGTAATACATTTTATGGTCACAATATCATAACGTTCAAAAGTTTTTGTATTTATTTCTGAATAAGAAAATTTGGTTAATAAGAACCTAAGAATACTGTAGTACAGTAGGCCAATTGGCCCATGTGAGGCAAGTTAATCTATTTTCACTTCTGTTGTTGTTGTTGTTAATTTAGGAGCGACAATGATTGAGGGATCAGATGCTTCCTAGCATACTTGTGAAGCTTAATGGAGAAATGAATGTCGCCTATTGGCAGAAATGAATGTGCCTCGCGGCAAATAAACATGAACCTACACCAACGTATCAACCTAGGAAAACATGGTGAAATGAGGCGTACACTGCCACCTGATCAAGATCCAAAAACATACCCACCTCGTGCCTCGAGAAGCACTTCCGTGCCTCTTAGAGAAGCCAAGGTACTTGCATTATCTGGTGCAAAGCACCTCAAAAGGAGAAAAATTCCAAAGGGCAGACTCCCAAATCTTTGCAGGAGAAAATAACTCGGACCAAAGGCAGGAGCAATGCCAGTGGTAACTAGAAAAATAAATCCAATCTCATGTAGTCACGGTGTATTGTGAATTGGGGTTTACACAACAGGAAGGTCAAAATTCACACAAATGAAGCCTGAAATAGGAACAAATGCAAACATAGGCCCTGCAAAGATTTGGGAGTCCAAAAGGGATGCCAACAGTAAGCTGAGAATTGTGTGTGAAGAATGGCATGAACCCTGGAACACTAAGCATATGAATAAGTTATATACTGTATACACATTCTGAAATTCACCCAAAATTGTAAAATGATATTTAGGAATTTTCTGAGAAGCAGAGTGAGTGAGGAAGTGAGAGTGAGGGAGGGAGAAAGTGAGAGTGAGGGAGGAAAGAAGTGAGAGCGAGTGAGGGAGGAAGTCAGAGATAGGGAGGGAGTGTGCTGGTACAGCCAGATGGCTCATTGTCTCCCTTGCCTCATGCCGTCATTATCGTTGCACCTCCAACACCAATTTCTGCCCAATGGAAATATAATTCCACTTTTTCTTACCATCTTTAGCACCATAACTGTATCTGTAAGATAACTTGTTAATAAAAATGGCAAATTACAGTGCATATACAGTAATGTGAAAATGAACAATAACATTGTACACTGGATACCATGGGGCAGTATCCACTGTCTAATCAGCTCATTAACTAATTATAATCTGCCTTGCTAGTGGGTTTTATTTGTGATAACTGTATCGCTTATCATTCAATATGTTGTCTGTCCAGTAATACATATTAATAATAGCTTGGCTAATAACTGAAATGTTATTTTAATAGCACTGAACAGATATTTGAAATGTAAAAATTGTACATTGTAATCATAGTCCATCCAGGTATCTTTTTTTTTTTTAAATCCATTTTCAGGGTCAGAAAAAAGTTGTTTATAAATGTATACAACATAATAAATTTACAAAAATAAATAACTCATATTAGTTTGTTATTTAAATAATTTATTTATATTTGCTGTATTAATAATGGTCAGTGCCACACCTCTCTTTTTAACAGTGTACACGAAGACAGAAAGGAGTTTCGAGCAACGGAAGAAGGCATTGCATTATTGCCTGTCGGTCCTCACACACCCGTCTTCATTGTGATCCACGGCTACACCGAGTCTTCCATCAGGCCTTGGGTAGTCTCTCTCACTAATGGTAACAACTAGAAACAACTTATTATTTTTCCTTTTATTTTGAATTAATTACCCAAATAAATTTTTCATTACTATCTTGTGTCTGTCACTATGTTCTTAAGAATAAGGTAGCGGTAAAGGCCTAGTTGATTGCTAGTTGCAGTTCCTTGTTGCTAGACCTGGTTGACCAGTCCAGCAACCAGGAGGCCTGGTCAGGGACCGAGCCACGGGGACGTTGAGCCCCCAAAATCATTGCAAGGTAAGACAGTAGAAACTACAGGCTCATGTAATGCTAGAGACTGATCATCTTTCGAGGGGAATGCAAGAAAATGGGTTCGGACTAGGGCATGTGGAGAGAGAAGTCAGAAACTGGGACAGAACTGGTAATGGGGAGCCAGTAAACTGTTGTAATGTCTTCAGCTAGATATGGCTCAGCAGATATACCAAATAGGCAAAGTTCAGTCATATGTGAAGTTTTTCTAGATTTCATCACTGAAAGTGACATGACTCCAATGGGATCTTCACTGATATTGCCACAGGGAACATTTGAGTGGAACAGCTTAGAAATGTTAATTGTATAAATGTGACTGTTATACAGAAGCTTTTTTTTTATAATACACACACAGCTGGCGGTATTTTTTGCCTTTGATACATAGCCTAATGCTGCAATTCTCAGCCTTTTTCCTTTGGATTATACTGCAGTATAAACAGAATCTTAATTCTTCTAATTCTGTAAGAGTGTCACATTGTTTTGTAAATCCATTACAGTAATATTTTTTCCTCCTCCAGCTCTGTTGGCTCATGACATGAAGAGTGTTGTAATTCTAGTGGACTACTGGGACCTGCTGACCATATCTCGCCCGTACATGATGATTAACGTCAGAAACATCGCAAATATTACAGCAAGCATGATTGATTTGCTTGTTGTGGAAAAAGGTGTAAAGTATGTGCTTTTCATTATATTAATTCATATTTAAAGTATTTTGATGAATATATAAGTATAATATTATTACTGTATTTTATTTTATAGAATTTTCAAGATGCTGGGCTCTTTTGTCAGTAGTAGTAGTAGTAGGCATCCATCAGTCTCGGGAGACTATGGAGTTGCGCTCTGGTTGTCGGTCTGGAGTGGCCTCACCAGGGCGCAAAGCCAGGATAGGTTGATATGGAGAAGCTATTACCCATGCAGCAGGTCCCCCCCAT
Source organism: Procambarus virginalis (assembly GCA_020271785.1). Classification (NCBI taxonomy): domain Eukaryota; kingdom Metazoa; phylum Arthropoda; class Malacostraca; order Decapoda; family Cambaridae; genus Procambarus; species Procambarus virginalis. Next base: position 11,585 of record WNGS01098493.1, read on the forward strand.
CTCCACGGCACCGAAAGTCTCTAATGGAAAGGCAAACGCCAGTTATGTAATTCATAACTGGATAAGTACATAATCTCACAAAAAATGGTAGGCATTAGCCTGAATAAGATATAGGTATGATGTTTCTTCTGAAGTTTGGATGATATTCATTATATTGTAGCTGTCCATGGACCACTGTCTGATCCCCAACACCAGTGTATCTAACTGATTGGCTCTGGCTGAGCAGCTGCTATATGAATTAACTCTGGATTTGCAACCTGCCCTCTCAAGTGGCCCTATTGGACAGAAAAATGATGTACTAAAACACCCACACTGAACCTAACCTAACCTAACCAACGACCCATGCATAGAAAATGTGAACTTTAGTGAGCGGCTATGATTTACAGTACATTATACTTTGTCCATTAGGGATTTTGACGTCAAAATGCAATGTATTATTTGAGACAATAGGTTGGGATTTGTCCTCCCCCTGTTTCTTCAATTGGGCTATGTGTTTTTCCATCTTTGCCTTCCTTAGATTCCATTGGATTTATCTTGAGAACATAAGAATAGAGTAAATTGTAGAAGTCCATGTAAATTATTTAAATTTTACTTGAATTGGGGGTGGGCTAAATATAAATACCGAGAGTAAACAGTACTGGTCACCACCTGGCCGCTGGGGTATCTCTTATTGAGTCTCCTGTTTGGGTATGCTTTTCCCTTGATTCTGTATAGCCAATCACTTCATTGATTGAAGTGATTGGCTATACAGAATCCAGGTTGATGGCTTTCCTCCTTTTGGCTTTCAACCTTTTGATGGTTGATGGCTTTCAACCTTTTGGAGGTTGATGGCTTTCCTTCTTTCCATGGGAGCTGGCTTGGGGAGCAACCAAAGGAGCCAGCATAAGAATAGGGCACTGCGAGTATTGAAACAGTGCTTTCTGAGCTGTCCTCGGGTTCTCATTTGTTCACTTTTCTCCTTTACTTCTTGAAGCATTTTGGAGTTGTCTGAACTTCAAGGGAGCTTGCAGCCTCTTCCAATGCTGTTAACATGTTTATACAGCAGTATGGTACATCAAGTGATGGTTGATGTCATGAGTAGTGGTACTTTAGCAACCAGGACAGCTGAGAAAGTCGCATTTCAGTACTCTTAACTCCTTATTTTTCTGCTTAATACAAAATTACCCCTCAACAAACATTGGATTGGAGGTTACTATTTTACTAGGTGAAAATATTCTTTGATGTATTTCCAAAATTCTGGGAAGAGATACTGTGTTAATATCTTTTTTATAGCTGTAGAATCAAACCCCAAATGTTAATCTTGTGTATACAGTATATTTTTCCCATGTAGATTGTATTGTTAAATAATATTTAAATTTATTTAATCACAGTATTTTTTCTTTCATTTGATATCTCCAGGTTGACCAACATTCATGTGATGGGCTTCAGTTTGGGTGGAAGAATTGGTGGACTTGTTGGAGATAGAATTCAAACAGGTACCATTGGGAGAATCACTGGTAAGCTTGATTTATTAGTATAATTATAATGAGAGGCAGGAGATCATTCCTGTGTGTTTCTTGTGTTCACTTGTATCTGAACCTTGTTCATAGTTTTTGTCACAGTCTGGATCTATTATGACACCCAGGAGAGGTGGCCACAATTTTTTTCAAGATGGTGTCTGCTTACTGGAGGCCTGAGGAAAGAAATGCAAGTCCCGTGTACCCATGGGACTTATAAATCTTACGCTAGACCTAAAAGAAACCCTGATTGCTATGCGCAGTTGAGGGGTTAAGGTTTCGTAGCTTGAGTGCAGTATCTTAGCAGCCTACTGAAGAGGCTTTCCTAGAAACAATCTATTCTTTGTACAAGACTGAATATTTACACATGTTCAACCTGCATTTATTCCCTAATTTATAAGCCACCGTGATGAAATTCTGTAAACTGTACTGTATCGTAATTGCTATATAATGAGAAATGACTATCAGTTGTCCAATATTAATTTTTTCTAAAATCTGGCAACTAAAATGCTGGTGTTGAGCACTTGCTATCAAATTTATTATATTACTACAATGGTTATGTATTTTTTCAGGTATAGATGCATCATATCCTTGGTTACCACCTAAAACCAAGGATGAGTTTTTAGATGCTGGAGATGCATCTCTCGTGGTCAACATTCGAACTTCCTTCATTGGATCATATTCTCCTCCGGGTCACATAGATTTTTATGCCAATGGAGGACTTTCACAGCCAGGATGTGATAATTGGCTTCTCCCTAAGCAAGGTTTGTTTGTGTTCAGGGAGACTTTATTGAAATATACAGTACAGTGTGTACTTAGAATGTTGTAGATATTGTTATATTATGATATTAGCCCTCCAGGTTTTGGCCTCGAGTCTATGGTAGGTGATGATTTGACTTGCAAGAGCACCTTGTGTGACATGTTACTTGAAGAGCTTCAAATTTTTATGGGGTGTCTTGCAGGTACCATGTTTTATACCCCCAAGTATGTCCCTTGTGACCACGGGTGTTTTACCTAAGTGTTTTTACCTAAGTGTAGTTATAGGATGAGAGCTACGCTCGTGGCGTCCCGTCTCCCCAGCACTCTTTGTCATATAACGCTTTGAATGCACTGTGTTAGATGTCCATTTCCTCTGTGCTATTATAATAGCACCCTAGGTACATGCTCTGTTTTAGTGGGATTGGGAGTGGGATTTAGTGAGATGTTTACTATCTCTGAAATGGTTTATCAGTATATGGGGATCACTTTTAGGATTTCTGTAGCCTTGTATGTCATGGGGCATTGGTACAGGGACCATCGGAGCATCCTTATATGAGAAACGTATTGTTGAGTGTAATAGAACACTTCTTAGCTGGTCCCTCAGATGCTTCCATTCCTACCATATTGCCTTATCATTTCAAACTTTCTTGATTGGCTTGGGCCTAAAGTGGAGGTTGTGTGCTCTACCGATATGTTTTGTGACTGTTGTAGTCACAGTGGTGGTCGGAATGTTGTAGTCACAGTGGTGGTCGGAATGTTGTAGTCACAGTGGTGGTCGGAATGTTGTAGTCACAGTGGTGGTCGGAATGTTGTAGTCACAGTGGTGGTCGGAATGTTGTAGTCACAGTGGTGGTCGGAATGTTGTAGTCACAGTGGTGGTCGGAATGTTGTAGTCACAGTGGTGGTCGGAATGTTGTAGTCACAGTGGTGGTCGGAATGTGTAGTCACAGTGGTGGTCGGAATGTTGTAGTCACAGTGGTGGTCGGAATGTTGTAGTCACAGTGGTGGTCGGAATGTTGTAGTCACAGTGGTGGTCGGAGTGTTGTAGTCACAGTGGTGGTCGGAATGTTGTAGTCACAGTGGTGGTCGGAATGGTGTAGTCACAGTGGTGGTCGGAATGTGTAGTCACAGTGGTGGTCGGAATGTTGTAGTCACAGTGGTGGTCGTAATGTTGTAGTCACAGTGGTGGTCGGAATGTTGTAGTCACAGTGGTGGTCGGAATGGTGTAGTCACAGTGGTGGTCGGAATGGTGTAGTCACAGTGGTGGTCGGAGTAACCTTTGTTTACTAACGCCTGAAATAGTTAGCAGAGTGATGCAGTACCTAATTTTCCTTGTATTTTTTATTACCACGTGGAAGGGTGTTGAGAGTATTGCTCCACTATTGTTTTGTTCTTAACTGGTTGCTGAGACTCACCATTGTTTTTCTTCCAAACTTTGTGACAAAATCTTTTTAAAATGTTCGTGTCAAAGTGTGGGGACAAAATCGATGAGAGTGTGGTGGGTAATGTGAATTTTTGTGGCTCTATATAGGGTCTAGCTTAGTGGTTTTCGACTGATGGGTCAGGGAATCTAAATTCTGATTACTGGTACAGTAATCACTGAATTACTGGTACACTGAATCATTGTGAATTAGCAACTGGTGAATTTCCTAATTGACCACTTGCATACATCTAGTGCCAAGAGTCCAAAAAGATTGGGAACCACTGCTCTAGCTCATGGAGCATCTGAGTAGCTGGATCAAAAGGAGTGTTTCATTACACAACATTTTAATTTTACTATGTCATTGGAATGACTTTTGAGTAAATCATTAGGAAAAACACGAGAAAAACTGCCTTATTAATGTTAGTGAACTGTTTTTCATGCATTTTCAAGTAAATTGAAGATTCAATATAATGTTAGCAATTAATGTGTTAAATGACTGTAGGAGGAAAACCTAGGTGATTGCTTTGCATAAGATTTGTATTCTAACAAATTTTAAGTGTCTGTGTTTTATATCTTTCAGCTCATCAAGTCTGCAATCATTACCGCTCGGTTGCCCTTATGATAGAGGCCGTGAAGCACGCAGATGACAGGGTGTTCCCTGCTTGTGGCTGTCCTGATTGGGAGAGCTTTAAAAACCACACCTGTGACTGTCAGATTGTTATAATTTTGGCTTGTATCCAAATACCAGGTAAGATATCTTTAATTTAATATACCTGTAGCTGTCAATCACAATTTCATTATCATTGGTGTCTTTAAAATTTCTAGATGTTATTTTTATTTAGTAACTAAAGTTGGTTCATTTTTAAATTCAATGTTTACTTTACTGCAATGCCCTCTTCCGAGTGTCACAAAATCAAACGCAGAGCGACAACTTGAAACAAAAGTTAGTGAAGCGTTCTAAGATGATTCTATTTTTGACATTAACCATAACCTCACATAACTGATAATAGTACAAACAAAATCTTGAGCCATCAATATGCTATGGCAATCAACTTTTAACTCTACCAAACTTGAATACTTTTATAGGCAGACACAATGACGAAAACAAATCATATAATATTAGCAGGGTCAAAATAAGTACCAGTACTGTATAAGAATAACGTAATATCATACCTCAGAACAAAACTAACTCAAAGGGAATAGGGGAGATGAGTTACTGTCTTATAATAATAATAATAATAATAATAATAATAGTAATAATAATAAATTATTGTCGGGGGGGGGGACAGGAAGCCAGTGTGTATTCATGCATGTTAGGCTTTTATCGAGGTCCCTCCTCCCCCAAGGTCGAATTACAGGGTACTGACCCGGCCCAGGATGCAACCCCACAACAAGCTGGCTAACTCCTGAGTACCTAATTACTGCTAGGTGAACAGGCACATTAGGTGATACGAAATGGGCCAACCATTTCTGCTTCACCTGAGATTCAAACCAGGAATTCTCGATTGTGAGTCAAGAACGAACCCGACTGTACTACCGGGATGCTAAATAATAATAATAATAATAACTTGGCTACAATAATGGCATTAACGATGATGGACTCCTGGAGTCTATCATGCAAGTGACCAGAACAACAGCTGGTAACTCCCTTTTTCCTCTAGTACTGTACTTGGTGTGCCAGAAGATAGTATCAAAACCCTATGGGTAAAATTGCAAAACGGGACGTGATCAGGCGGGCCCCCAGATGGCACAGGTGTCCAGATGTCCGCTCATCATCAAGGTTGAAGCAGGAGTCAGGTAACTTAGTAGATCTGCCACTGTCTCACCACAGGAGTTACACTCCGACTCCGAAGGGTTGATCCAATCTACCTGCCACAGTTGCAGGTTACCAGCGTGTGAACTGGTACCCCAGGCCCTCTCTGTAATGCTGTGTCATTGCAGACAGTGTAGCTTTTCCTCCTAGCTAACACTGCATACATCACTGGTATCTAGCGACTCTATACTTAGACCACCACTTAATGTAAATGCCACTGCAAACTCTGTTACTCTTAAGTTAACTGTTACTAGTAAATACTAGTAAAGTAAATGTGGCCCCAGACCTTTAGGTGACATCAAGCTACAACTCGACTTCTGCTATTCTTGACTAATCGACATAAAGTAATACACCTTACAAATATACGCTAGGTTTCTCCTTGTGTCTTCTCAGAGGTCTTCAACTTCCCACAAAGACTTGACTTGGTGTGCGTCTGTGAATTTCAGCAAAATTTGGGAGTAAACCCTAGCATGTCTTGTTGTATTGATGGATGGGGAAACAGTGATGCATCCCACACTAGTGAGGCATCTCGCTCTCCTCCTTGGATGTCACGTGACATCAGGTCACCTGTTGATTGGTCCTTGCTTTCAACTTGCTGCCATTCATATCCTTCCTTCACATCTGGGGTTCTCGTCATCTTTGCCCTTGGTCCCTCTGGCACTGGAAACTCTGCTCAAGTAATGGTGCCACAACTGCCATTTTGGGAAAAATGGTAGATAGGTGACCCCCTTCCAGAATTTCCTTAAGATTGAAATTGCTTTTAAACGATGCAACTTGCACACTTCCTAATTGAAATGATCTCTGGGCTGTCAAGTATGTACATGGGGTGGAGAAAATGACTTGACACTGGGAAAGGTTTGAACGAGACAGTAATCATAACATGTGTTAATTACCTCTCTCAATATTAACGTTTTCATCGTATTTACTTTTAAAATTGTGAAAACTTCACAATTTGAAGTTGTTGCTTCAACAACTTCTGCCTTCAGTGCATTCCAGTTGCTAACCACCCACACAGGGAATGAGGCCCCTCCTTATATGTCTTTAACTCAATTGCGTGTCCACCTTCCACCAATGTTCCCCTTGTCTCTGTCCTTGTGAAAACTGTTTTTAAATAGACCTCCTTTATCCACTTTATCTACTCCCCACAATATTTTTAATATAGTTATCATATCCCCTCTGTTTCTTCTCTCATAAGGTTGTGAGGTTGAGTTCTCTCAACCTATCCTCATAGCTCAGGCTTCTCAATTCTGGTACTAATCTAGTTGGAAACTTCTAAACTTTCTCACGTTTGTTTATACTTCACAAGGTGTGGGTTCCATGCTAGAGCCGCATACTTAAATAATGGTCTCACATGTACTTGAAAACCTTGTTTAGATTCTTAATGATATTTCTTATGTTTGCTAACTTCCCATATGCAGCTAATGTTATCCTGTTCATATGAGCTTGTGGTGTTAGTGTTGGGTTTGTGTTAGTGTTGGGATTATGCCTTTTTCTTGTGGTATTGTTAAATATGTACTGTACCACAATACCTCCTGTCTCCCTTACCTATTTTCATTACTTTGCACTTATTTGGGTTAAATTCCAGCAGTCAATTATCTGCACACCCCTGAAGTTTATTAAGAAAAAAGTTACAAGATGGGTAAGAGCCAGGAATGCAGACACTGCACTGCACTAATATCTAGTGCATGCTGAAAGTGCCTCTACAAAATCTTACTTGCAACTATTATTTGTAAGATTTATAACTGCCAGGTTAGAGCATAACATAAATACAGTATCCTTCTTACCTGAACTGTTGATACCCAGCATTACAAATTACAGTAAAGATGTTGTTAAGCTAAATAAAAATCTAATTGTGTCTTTTCACCAAAAGTAAACGCAAGAACACCTTAAAGGTCAGTAGTCATTGAGGCTAGCTCTGGAATAACCAAGCCTTAGCCCAACACACTACTTCTCTGAGACTCGTCCATCGCATTCCAAAATCCAGGACTAGAATGTGGCTCACACTGCAGAGTAACGGGAAGCTTGGGGGCTCAGAGACAGACCAAAAGCTGGGGCAAACCCACCAGAAAGCATAGGCACAACAAAATGAGCATATGCTTGAAGAAAATTAGGCATCCCAAGGTAAACTAGGCAAATGATGCCATAGGGTAAATATCTCAACTGTGACGCGCCTGACGACCACCATATGGTAGCCCAGGTCACCTGGTAATTCAGCCAGCCTGCTCTCTCACTCTTCCACTGGTGCTAACAGTTCAACATGTGTAGCTTCTAGTCTGTTTGTAGTCTGTAACCCCTCTAGTTTGTGGAGGGAGCCGGTCGGTCCAGCACGCTGGACTTGTGATCCTGTGGTCCCGGGTTCGATCCCAGGCGCCGGCAAGAAACAATGGGCAGAGTTTCTTTCACCCTATGCCCCTGTTACCTAGCAGTAAAATAGGTACCTGGGTGTTAGTCAGCTGTCACGGGCTGCTTCCTGGCGGTGGAGGCCTGGTCGAGGACCGGGCCCGGGGACACTAAAAAGCCCCGAAATCATCTCAAGATAACCTCTACTGGACCCATCTCTGGCTTTTCACTTTCAGCTAAGTGGTGCTTTCTTCCTTGTCCTGGAACATTAGGTCTGCCAGGGACCATTGCTTTGTTCCTATTTATGCCTTATGATGGTGTAGATGCCACCTACATTGTGCATGCCCTGGTTTTTCATTTCGTTCTGACTATGGCAAGAGTTATCTTCCGTGGGATTGGCTTACATATCCCTATACCCTGCCATAGATACTGTTCTGAGAGGTTGTGAGTTGACTTCTTTCTCCTAGGCAGTTCATGAGACTTGGTCTTCTCTGCAAGGCCTATTGATGGAGAGACAGTCTTTTGACTGAGTGCTTGTACACGTATATTTCAAATGCCTAATTACTGTACAGTGTGTGCATGAATTACCTTTAGTGTATTAGTGTAATTAGAGGATGAGAGCTACGCTTGTGGTGTTTCGTCTTCCCAGCACTCTGTCATATAATGCTTTGCACTACCGACGAGTTTGGCCTCCACACCTTCTCACTTAACTTATTCCAACCATCTACCACTGTTGCGAAAGTGAATTTTCTTGTATTTCTTGGCAGCACTGTTCGTAAATCTATGACCTCTTGTTTCTGAAGTTACAGTCTCAATAGTTTCTTCCTTATCAATCTTGCCGATTGCCATTATATTTTGTTTTGTAGTGATCACATCGCCTCCATTTCTTCTGTATTCTAATTTTGTCATGCTTGTTGCCTCTAACGTCTCCTTGTAGCTCTCGATTTCAGTTCCAGAAGCCCTTTA
>WNGS01098496.1:0-10915 GCA_020271785.1 Procambarus virginalis
ATTCTCGATAAATGATCTCAAACGAGAAATGGAGAGGATATTTATACTCTCCATAGCGTTCGATCGTAACAGATAAACTGTTACTAGATAATTTCAATTAATAATTCTCGGTTTTAGATTGTTGGGAGCTATATTATCAGCAATAGGCTCAGATTAAATTATATTAACACTACCGTTAGTGGTATTAATAACTACTGTAGTTAGTATAATGATGAGGATTATTATAATACAATAGTAGTTTATTAGTGTTGGAAATTTCCAACATACCCATCGTGTGGATGGAAGTGGCCCCCATACCCACCCTGTGGGCGGTTGTGGATCCTATACATATCCTGTGAGCGGTAGTGGACCCCATACCCATCCTGCGGGTGGCAGTGGACCCCATACCCATCATGTGGGTGGTAGTGACCCCATAGCCATCCTATAGCCAGTAGTGGACCCCACACCCACCCTGTGGGCGGTAGTGGACCCCTTACCCATCCTGTGGGTGTAGTGGTCCCCATAACCCATCCTGTGGGCAATAGTGGAACCCCATACCTATCCTGTGGGCGGTACTTGACACCATAAGCATATGGTCGTCGGTAATGGATCCAATACCCGCCCTGTGGACGGTAGTGGACACCATACGCGTTCTATGGGGTGTAGTTATAATAATAATAATAAATAAATAAATGTTTATTCAGGTAAAGTACATATATATAAGAGGTTTTACAAAAATTTATAGATTTATTGATAGAGCTAGTACATACAATGTCTAAAGCCACTATACGCAAAGCGTTTCGGACAGGAAAACATTAAAGACTAAAACTTAATACTAATTGAGAGTAAGTATAAAATGTGTTGAGAACAAATCCAAATAAAAATAAAAATAAAATAAAAAGGGGGGAACATGGCAGAAAAAGCAGCACAAATAAAAATTAGGTCGACACAACCAGCGTTGTTTAAAAAAACAGACATTGGTTAACAATATAGGGGTAAGGTAGGTTACAGGGAATTTATTAGGTGATGCTTAGTTTTTATCTTAAACTGGTTGAGAGAGGTACAGTCTTAAACATGATTGGGAAGGTCATTCCACATTCTGGGTCCCTTGATTTGTAGAGCATTTCTAGTTGATTAAGTCGTACTCTTGGAATATCAATAAAACTGTATTTGTTTCTGGTATAGTGCTCATGGGTTCTGTTACAACTTCAATGAAGCTTTTGAGGGTCACGTTTGGCATTACAGTTCAGCGTTTTATATATGTATAATACACATGAGAGAATGTGCAGGTACTTAATATCTAACGTATTCAAAGATTTGAGAAGGGGTACCGAGTGATTTCAGGGGCCACAGTTGGATATTGTCCTAATCGCAGCTTTGTGTTGAGTAATTAGAGGACGTAAATGATTTTGGGTAGTAGACCACAAGCACAAATACCATAGTTTAGATATGGATAAATGAGGGAGTCATAGAGCGTCTCCAGGGCAGGGCGAGGTACATAATATCTGATCTTAGAAGAATGCCAACAGTTAATGCCAATGCCAATAGTTAACCCCATACCCATCTTGGCCGGTAGTAGACGATATACGTACCAACCTGTCGGCGGTAGTTAACCATATACCCATTCCGTGGACGGAACTGGACCCTATACTCATGCTGTGGGCGGCAATGGAGGCCATACCCCTCCTGTGGGCGGTAGTAGACAATTTAATTTCATCCTGTAGGGGTGATTGTGGACCCCATTCACATCCTGGGGGCGGCTATAGTGGGCGCCACACACATCCTTTGAGCGAAAGTAGAACATATACCCCATCCAGTGGGCAGTAGCGGACCCCATACTCATCCTGAGATGATATTGAACCCCAAATCCATCCTGTGGGCAGTAGACGACCCCATACTCATCCTGTAGATCATAGCGAACCCCCAAACCCATCCTGTGGGCCAGTGGTAGACCCCATACCCATCCTGTTGATGATAGTGAACCCCAAATCCATCCTGTGGGCAGTAGTAATGGACTCCATACCCATCATGCAGGCGGTAGTGAACGCCATGCACATCCTGTGTTTGATAGTGGACCATATACCCATTCAGTAGGCGGTAGTGGACCCCATACCTATCTCATGGGCAGTTGTTAGGCCCGACCCATCCGACAAGTGGCATTGACCCCTTACCCACCTAACAGGTGGTAGTGGACCCCTTACCCACCTAACAGGTGGTAGTGGACCCTATACTCATCCTACAGTAGGTAATAGACGCTTGACCATCCTGTTTGCAGTAGTTTACCCCATAGACATTCCAACGTAACATCGTTTTCTGTTGACGTTCCTACAATACATTCTTTAAAGATTTTAAAAGCACAAACTAGTGTATATAATGTTGATTGGTGTAGCACTATTATTTTATGTAATAATTTATAGTGCTTATTATAATTTACTAAGAACAACTAATATTTCTCAAAACAAAACTACTTACCTTCAATAGGATGTAGCTGATCTGTAATATTCTAAGAGCATGGACAATAGCAGGTAAATTTCACAACCCATGTTGGACCTGAAAACTACAATTTTCATTATAATTGAACCAATCACGACTATTCTGCTGTCTACGGCGATGGACGGGTACTGTGAGACGTAAATTGGTACGTGAGGAAGAGTTTGGGCCTTCAAAAAAATGTAACTTGGAATATACCACATATGTACTAATTCTTATTAAACATTAAATATATTTTTTCTCCACTTATAGCTTAATTCGACTTTGTATTTGCCACAACTGCCTTGTTTTCCTGCAACCAGCCTCTTTATGCAGTCAAGTATAGACCCTGAACTAAACCTCTTATCCACTATCTATGACAATCATCATTTTAATGATCTAAATTGCAGTTATTTTGCAGCACAAGATGTTAACAATGTATTAACTCATAATCACAATATCTCTGTAATCAACCTGAACGTTAGATCCCTAGGTAAACATTTTGATGATGTTAGTGCCTTGATTGAAACTGTTGACAACAAATTCTCTTTTATTATACTTACTGAAACGTGGTTGAAAGAGGACACTACTCAACTCTTTAACATGCCTAACTACTCGGCAATTCACAACTGTCGTCAAATTCAGAGAGGTGGTGGTATTGCTCTTTACTACCACCATGAACTTACATGCTTAAAAGAAATTAGAACTAGAGACTCCTGTGGGGAGTATATCTTCGCTAGCTTCAGAGTCAAGGGTGCCGAGTCTGTCCTGTCTGTGGGTGCAGTCTATAGAATTCCTAACACTGATGTATCCGAATTCAACTCAAACCTCAGAAACCTAATACTCGATAACAGACTGAACAAAAACCATCTAATTATCGCAGGGGACTTTAATATTGACCTCTGCGAGCCTGAACACCCTACTACTGTTAGCTTCCTTAACTGTATGAATTCCTGCTTCCTCATACCCTTAATCACTAGACCTACTAGAATCACTGATAGTACTGCCACGTCTCTAGATCACATCTGGACAAACTTAACCTCTCCACTTACTTCAGGTATAATCACCGATAGCACTACAGACCATTACCCCACATTTCTCTTAACTAACATTAGCAAACCACCTCTAGAATCAAGGAAGCTAAGTTTTAGGCTGCACAATGAAACTGCATTAGCCAATTTTATAACTGCTGCTGATAATGTCAATTGGGAGTCCGAGTTAGGTAACATAGGGGACATCAACCTAGCAGTGCAATCTTTTCTTCAAAAAACTCTTAGCCTTTATAACACCCACTGTCCTATGCTTACAAAACAAGTCACAACCAAAAGGCTTAACAATCCCTGGCTAACAAAGGGAATACTTAAATCCATTAATAAAAAACATGACCTTGAGAAGAAGTATAGATTAGGTATTGTCTCCAAAGAATTCTCAAAGAATTACTCGTTATTGCTATCTAAGATAATTAGACGAGCTAAAACTAAATACTTCGAGGATAAATTTACCCAAATAAGGAGAAACATTAAAAAAACTTGGAGCACAATTTCACAAATATTGGGATCAAAGAAGATTCTAAATAACAAACATACACTCCTGTCCAATAACGATGGTCAGCTTTCAGCCTCTGATTCTGCTATTGAGTTCAATAGGTTCTTCTCTTCTATTGGTTCATCCCTTGCGAACGATATTCCATCCTCCAGTACTGGTGTTAACGACTATCTTACAGGTAACTATCCACAGTCTCTGTACTTAAAGCCTATTAATTCCACTGAAGTCAATGAGATAATCCTTTCCCTTAAAACCAAGTCTAGTGCCCTTGAGGAAATACCAACTTTAATTTACAAAAAAGCCTCCAGAACTTTAGCCCCTGCAATTGCATTGCTCTTCAACAAGTCACTTGAACTCCAAACCTTTCCAGATATTCTAAAAAAAGCGAGAGTAACCCCGGTACACAAATGTGGTGATCTCACAGATGTTAACAACTACAGACCTATATCAATCCTGCCTAACCTGTCAAAAATATTTGAGAAATTAATCTACAAGCAGCTTTACTCTTATCTAGCCAAACACAATATACTTAGCTCTTGCCAATATGGCTTCAGACCCAAAAAAGCACTAATGATGCACTTATTAGTATGATTAACTTGATTCATACAGCTCTTGATAAAAATGAGTTCCCTGTTGGGTTATTTGTGGACCTGCGAAAGGCTTTTGACACTGTCAACCACCAAAACCTTCTTCTTAAATTACATCATTATGGAGTCAGAGGACACTCCCTGCAATACCTCAAATCCTACCTTACTGACAGGCTCCAGTATGTTTCTGTGAATAATTCAATTTCTCCCACCCTACCCATCAACATTGGTGTTCCTCAGGGCAGCATACTTGGCCCTCTCCTCTTTCTCATCTACATTAATGACCTTCCTAATGCCTCCCAACACCTCAAACCAATTCTGTTTGCTGACGACACAACCTTCATTTACTCCAGTCCTGACCCCCTTGCTCTAAATGCCACAGTGAATACTGAGCTAGAGAAAGTCCATCTTTGGCTAACTGCTAACAAACTCACCCTTAACATTGACAAAACTTTTTATTTCTGTTTGGCAATAAATCCTCTAATCATATAAATCTCAAAATAAACAATACCCAAATTTGTAACAAATTAGATGGCAAATTCCTTGGCATTCTCATTGACCACAAGCTGAATTTCCGGGGACACATTCTAAATATATCTAAAAAAGTTTCAAAAACTGTTGGCATTCTTTCTAAGATCAGATATTATGTACCCCGCCCTGCCCTGGTGACTCTCTATTACTCCCTCATCTATCCATATCTCAACTATGGTATTTGTGCTTGGGGTTCTACTACCCAAAATCATTTACGTCCTCTAATCACTCAACACAAAGCTGCTATTAGGACAATATCCAACTCTGGCCCCAGACATCATTCGGTACCCCTACTCAAATCTCTGAATATGTTAGACATTAAGTCACTGCACATTCTCTCATGTGTATTATACATATATAAAACGCTGAACTGTAATGCCAATCCTGACCTCAAAAGCTTCATAGAAGGTTGTAACAGAACCCATAAGCACCACACCAGAAATAAATACAGTTTTGATATTCCTAGAGTACGACTTAATCAAACTAGAAATGCTTTACAAATCAAGGGACCCAGAATGTGGAATGACCTTCCCAACCATGTTAAAGACTGTGCCTCTCTCAACCAGTTTAAGAGAAAAACGAAGCAATACCTAATAAATTCCCTGTAACCTGCCTTACCCCTCTATTGTCAACCAATGTCTGTTTTTGTTTTAAATGACGCTGTTTTGTCGACCGAATTGCATTTGTGCTGCTTTTTCAGCCATGTTCCCCCCTTCTTAACTGTTTTTTTTTCTCAACTCATTTTATTCCTTATGCTCAATTAGTCTTAAGCCTTAGTCATTTAAGTTTTTTATGCCCGAAACGCTTTGCGTAATAGTGGCTTTAGGCTTTGTATGTACTAGCCCTATCTATTAACTCCATCGCTCTGTACAATCACTTTTATGTATGTACCTTACCTAAATAAACATTTTGATTTTGATTTTGATTTTTTGATTTTGATATTGACTGTGGAGGGGACCCCACATGGTACAACATCAGTACAGTAATAGTTCACCTTGATCTGTCGTCGTCGGGGAAGGTAGGTCTGGGAGGGCAGGTGAAGCAAGTCTAGGCTTCTCAGGAAGGATAGGATAGAGGGAGTCAAAGCCTCTTCAGGAATCCTAGTGGCACTTATCCTAAATGCAAGTGGTGCCGGGTGGGCGTCGTCCGCGCTTGGTCACGTGCACTTCAAATCTGGCCCTCTCTCTCGACCTGCGCGGGGAGGCTGTGCGCGGTCGCCATCCACCAATCAGGGCACAGTCCTGCCTACACTATGAAATGTCTCCTTTGGCGGGCACTTTGAATGTGGTTCCCTCCACACTCCTCCCGTCCCTATAGAACAATGGGTATACTAGAGGGGAAATGTTTCACTATATATAACATGTCTTTTTGTAAAAAGTCTTCACCAGCTACACACTAGGGGGTGGAGTTGCAAGCAAAGCCACAAAGGAGAACATTTCTGGTTTCATAAATGGGTCCTATTACAATTATTACCCGTATTATCTTTGCACTATACCGAATTGTTTCAACATTGCATACACTACACTCTGGTTTCATAAATGGGTCCTATTACAATTATTACCCGTATTATCTTTGCACTATACACGAATTTTTTCAACATTGCATACACTACACTATCTTTCCCTTTCTTTTTTTTTTCCTTTTTTTATCTCTTTTGCCCTTATGGCTCACACCGAGGACTTGCGTACTCTGGTTTAGACCGTACACTCGCCAGAGTCACTCCCACGCAGACCCCATGGAACCACTCTGCGCACATATCACATTGCACCATAAATTTTCCATCGTATGGTTGCCGACACACACAGTAAAGGTCCTTGTATGGCACTCCCACTGGGTCCTGAACCTGTGACATATGACGTTTAAACTTCCCAATCCAGCTGGGGCATGTACGGTCCTTGCACTTCTTTAGTTTATCGTGATTTGCTGTGATGTTGTCATTCTGGAGCTTGACCCTGAATAAACAAGATGAGAACTTGTGGATGATGACACCTGGGCCCTTCCACTGCGGTGAGAGCTTCCGGCACTGCCCCTTCACCTGTGCCGTGTCTAGCAGGTAAACCAGGTCACCTCTCTCATAGACCTGTAGCCGTGCCCGTAGATCATAATCTCTCTTCATTCGTTCCTGGTTTGTAGATAGAGACTTCCGTGCCAATCCATGCACCTTCTCAATTTCCCTCTGCAAATTTGCTAAGTAAGGTAGTGCATCTGATTGAAGTTGCACCTCCCGGGGGTACATTAAATCTATTGGCTGGTTGGTTTCCCGACCGAGCATTAACTTGTTGGGCGTGAAGCCAGTCTGTCGGTTCACACTAGACCTGATGGCCCCTGCTATGTGTTGAATATAGGTGTCCCAGCTGTCATGTTGGGAACTGGCATAATACCGCAATGCATCCATAATGGTTCTGTTATACCTTTCCACCTGCCCATTCGCCGACGGCCTGTAGGCGGTAGTACGGGCCTTGTGGATGTGCATCAATTCACAAAGTTTCGTAAACAAGTCACTTTCAAAATTCCTGCCCTGGTCAGTGAAGATCTCAAACGAATACCCAAACCGGGTGAAGAACCCATCGAGTGTTGCTCGGGCAGTGTCCTCTACAGTCTGGGACGGTAGTGGCACACACTCAATCCATTTAGTGAACTGATCTACCATCACCAGGAGATACTCGTTGCCCTTCTGAGTCTTAGGCAATGGTCCCAAAATGTCCAAGTGTACCCTTTCCATTGGTGCACCCGCATGGTACTTAAGCAGCTTGTGCCTGCTGGTCTTGGATGCTTTTTGTTCACACTACAGTAGTGGCATGATGCCACATAGCTTGCAACATCCGTTGATAGCCCATACCAGAAGTATCTTGATCTGACCCGCTCCATTGTGCGATTTCGGACCTGGTGGCCCATATCAGGTATATCATGGCACAGATTCAGTACCTCTTGCCTCAGGCTGGTGGGTATATACAAAAGCTTCTGGGCGGCTCCCCCCTGATCTACTTTGTGCCACCACCAAAGCCCATTTTCCATGAGAAATGCCTCTTTGTTTAACCAGTAGTATTTTGTTGCGGGACTGGCTCCGAACAGGTCCCCTTCTGCTGGCTGACGGCCTCCCACCCATTCTCTTACCATTCTCATGTCCGGATCTCTCTCCGTCTGCTCCTGTAAATCGAGTAAATGCAACCCTAGTCTGTCCGCCGTTGTTCTGGTGATGATCCTAATGCTTACTGCTTCTGGGGCCATTGCATCTTCCTCCTTATCCAGTGTCTCCGCAGGCTTCCTTCGGCCATCGTCACCAGGGTCCCATGGGAAGACAGCCAAGTTGGAATCCTCCGACCACCAGTCTTGAATAGGGGCTATAGTGCTCACTTGTCTAATCGTCCCCCGGAACTGAACATTACATGCACATCTGAACGACCCCGTAGCCAGTGGGACGACGTCATCTACCGTCTCTTGGAAGCTCGCCCAGTTCTGATGTGCCCTGCGACAATATGGACATCCTCCACACGACAGGTCCTGCACTGGCACGTCCTGGCGAAAGTGGGTACATGCCTGTTGGGCGCCTCCCTCCCTGGATAAAGAGTCTGCATTGTTGTGTTTTTTACTTGCTCTATGTTGGATTTTTAAATCAAATTGGTTCAGCTCCTCCAGCCAACGTGCTAGTTGGCCCTGGGGGTTCTTAAACCTAATCAGCCAGACCAAGCTGCCGTGGTCAGTGCGAATGATAAAAGGCCACCCCAAGAGATAGTGCCGGAAAAGCCTGGTAAACCTGACTACTGCCAATAACTCTTTCCTCGTGGTGCAATACGTTCTCTGTTCTGGGGTCAATGCGAAGCTGGCATAAGCAATTACCTTTTCTTTCTTTTCTTGAACCTGTAGCAGCTCCGCTCCTATCGCCCAGTCGGAGGCATCGGTGTCCAGGATGAAAGGGTCATGTCCATTAGGTAATCCCAGCACCGGAGCTGTAGTTAAGGCCGTTTTGATAGCTGCGAAGGCCTCCTGATGCTTGTCTCCCCATTCGAATCTGTTTCCGCCGGTCAGTGCGTATAGGGGTGCGGCTAACTCTGTGAATCCCTTTACGAAGGCGCGATGGTAGTTGGCCAGTCCCAGAAATCTTTCCACGTCTTTGGATGACCCAGGCTTCTGCCATTTCACCACTGTGTCTATCGTCGCCTCTTTTCCCAGTTCTAGTCCCGCCCTGCTAACCATCCTGCCTAGGAACTCGACCCGCTTCTTAAAGAGGGCACATTTTTGTGGTTTCAGACGTAAACCATAGGTCCTGAATCTCTCACATACCTGCGCCAGGTTGGAGAGGTGGCTTTGGAATGAATCCCCCAGCACTAGGATGTCATCCAAGAATGCTAGCACAGATTCCCAATTTAACTCCTGCAACACCAAATTCATGACCCTGGCGTAGGTGGCTGGAGCATAACAGAGACTAAAGGCCATTTTCCTAAATTCAAACAGCCCGTACTTGGTGATGAATGCCGTCTTCTTCCGGTCCTCTTCTGCTATGTTGATCTGATAATAGGCCGAGTTGGCATCTAGCTTGCTAAACCATTCATTTCCCGCCAAGGTGTCCAGGCACTCATCGACTAGGGTGAAGACTTGGTTGTGCAGTGCAGTGTATAAAGGGAATGAAATGATCATGTCTACTACATGTCTACTCATGTCATGATCATGTCTACTACACAGAGATTGAACAACTGGGCTAGCACGACACAGACCGAGCTATGGGCATTTATCTAGCCACTGAATACCTTAAGCTCAATGGTGGTGGAGTTATTTTCTGTGACTCTAAAAGTGCTCTGCAGTCCTTAATTAAATAACCCATCACAATGTATGTCGGAAGTAGCTTGTAATATTAAATGGAATGTAATTTTTGCCAATGATAATAACTCTTGTATAAAATTTGTGTGGCTCCCATCCCATGTTGGAGTTGGAAAACAGACTGGTAGATCGATTGGCCAATGAGGCTTGCAGGAAAGAAAACATTGATTATGACTGTGGACTATCTAATGCAGTTATTAGAAACATACAAATTAAAGAAATAATTCAGATTTAGAAGAACTAAGAAATGCCCAGAGACCTGAAAGCTGCAGTATTAAAAGTTAGACAAGTTTTGTAATAATAGGTATTTGCATGGTCAGCACAGTACCGAACCAGGCAATGTGATGTAGTCATTGCGCGAATTCGCCTTGGCTATAGACACATCTGGCAGGTTAGTGAGGCTGAGCCACTTCCAGAATACTCAGATTGTAAACTCTGTGATAAACCTTTAATGCATTCACTAGAACACTCATTGATGAATGTGAAAACCGTAAAGGACTTTAGACCTCCTGGCCTTTGTACCACCAACTGTGTAACTATTTTATTGACTCAGGTGTTCTGGACGACATCCTAACAATTTACCCAAAATTTGCTTGTCCATTTTAAAGAATGAGGAACAATTTTATTATATTACTTCTAAGCTGCATCACTTATGAACCCATCCCTGCCCTTGTGTGGCAGTGCACAATAGAAAGTTGTTTTCACATACAATACAGTAAAACATTGTTGTAACCATGATATATATTGCTTCAAGCCTACAGTTTAGACCTATTGTCTATGTTATGACCCTCTGTCCTGCGTGACAGTGAATACTAGCATTATTCTCACCGTAATCAGACTATCAAAATCCGCAGATTAGGCAAATTGTAATTAATTTTGTCAATAAAGATTTAATAATAATAATAAATCGACTATGGGGTAGGTGAGTACACGTCCTTTATGGTGCGAGAGTTCAACCCTCGATAGTCTACACACCACCGAATTACTGA
>WNGS01098505.1:0-34854 GCA_020271785.1 Procambarus virginalis
AAGGTTCCAGTGGTCTGTTGTGGCGGTAACTGTGCACTGTGTTAGATACTGTTCCAGTGGTCTGTTGTGGTTTAACTGTGCATGTGTTAGATAATGTTCCAGTGGTCTGTTGTTGTGGTTGTAACTGTGCACTGTGTTAGATAATGTTCCAGTGGTGTTTGTGGCTGTAACTGTGCACTGTGTTAGATAATGTTCCAGTGGTCTGTTGTGGTTGTAACTGTGCACTGTGTTAGATAATGTTCCAGTGGTCTGTTGTGGCTATAACTTGCACTGTTTAGATAATGTCCAGTGGTCTGTTGTGGCTGTAACTGTGCCTGTGTTAGATAATGTTCCAGTGGTCTGTTTGGCTGTAACTGTGCACTGTGTTAGATAATTTCCGTGGTCTGTTGTGGCTGTAACTGTGCACTGTGTTAGATAATGTTCCAGTGGTCTGTTGTGGCTGTAACTGTGCACTGTTGTTAGATAATGTTCCTTGGTCTGTTGTGGTTTAACTGTGCACTGTGTTAGATAATGTTCCAGTGGTCTGTTGTGGCTGTAACTGTGCACTGTGTTAGATTGTTCCAGTGGTCTGTTGTGGTTGTAACTGTGCACTGTGTTAGATAATGTTCCAGTGGTCTGTTGTGGCTGTAACTGTGCACTGTGTTAGATAATGTTCCAGTGGTCTGTTGTGGTTGTAACTGTGCACTATGTTAGATTGTTCCAGTGGTCTGTTGTGGCTGTAACTGTGCACTGTGTTAGATAAGTTCCAGTGGTCTGTTGTGGCTGTAACTGTGCACTGTGTTAGATAATGTTCCAGTGGTCTTGTTGTGGCTGTAACTGTGCACTGTGTTAGATAATGTTCCAGTGGACTGTTGTGGCTGTAACGTGCACTGTGTTAGATATGTTCCATTGGTCTTTTGTGGCTGTAACTGTGGCACTGTGGTAGATAATGTTCCAGTGGTCTGTTGTGGCTGTAACTGTGCACTGTGTTAGATAATGTTCCAGTGGACTGTTGTGGCTGTAACTGTGCACTGTGTTAGATAATGTTCCAGTGGTCTGTTGTGGCTGTAACTGTGCACTGTGTTATTATGTTCCAGTGGTCTGTTTGTGGCTGTAACTGTGCACTGTGTTAGATAATGTTCCAGTGTGTCTGTTGTGGCTGTAACTGTGCACTGTGTTAGATAATGTTCCAGTGGTCTGTTGTGGCTGTAACTGTGCACTGTGTTAGATATGTTCCAGTGGACTGTTGTGGCTGCAACTGTGCACTGTGTTAGATAATGTTCCAGTGGTCTGTTGTGGCTGTAACTGTGCACTGTGTTAGATAATGTTCCAGTGGTCTGTTAGGCAATTCTCCAGTGTTGACATTTCCTCTCATCTTCCGGAACCTGTAAGCCTATTTCCCATGCATATAGCTGTCCCAGCCTGATGCGATGTAAATGTTCTTGTGTTCTATGTCAGCTGACGGATGACAGGGGGAGACGGCCACGACTGTCAGCTGACGGATGAGAGGGGGAGACGCCACGACTGTCAGCTGACGGATGAGAGGGGGAGACAGCCACGACTGTCAGCTGACGGATGACAGGGGGAGACAGTCACGACTGTCAGCTGACGGATGAGAGGGGGAGACAGTCCGACTGTCAGCTGACGGATGACAGGAGAGACAGCCACGACTGTCAGCTGACGGATGAGAGGGGGAGACGGCCACGACTGTCAGCTGACGGATGAGAGGGGGAGACAGTCACGACTGTCAGCTGACGGATGAGAGGGGGAGACAGTCACGACTGTCAGCTGACGGATGAGAGGGGGAGACAGTCACGACTGTCAGCTGACGGATGACAGGAGAGATAGCCACGACTGTCAGCTGACGGATGAGAGGGGGAGACAGTCACGACTGTCAGCTGACGGATGAGATGGGGAGACAGCCACGACTGTCAGCTGACGGATGAGAGATGGAGACAGTCACGACTGTCAGCTGACGGATGAGAGGGGGAGACAGTCACGACTGTCAGCTGACGGATGAGAGGTGGAGACAGCCACGACTGTCAGCTGACGGATGAGAGGGGGAGACAGCCACGACTGTCAGCTGACGGATGAGAGGGGGAGCCATCCACGACTGTCAGCTGACGGATGAGAGGGGGAGACAGCCACGACTGTCAGCTGACGGATGAGAGGGGAGACAGCCACGACTGTCAGCTGACGGATGAGAGGGGGAGACAGCCACGACTGTCAGCTGACGGATGAGAGGGGGAGACAGTCACGACTGTCAGCTGACGGATGGAAGGGGGGGGGAGACATCCACGACTGTCAGCTGACGGATGAGAGGGGGAGACAGCCACGACTGTCAGCTGATGGATGAGAGGGGGAGACAGCCACGACTGTCAGCTGACGGATGAGAGGGGGAGACAGTCACGACTGTCAGCTGACGGATGAGAGGGGGAGACAGTCACGACTGTCAGCTGACGGATGAGAGGGGGAGACAGTCACGACTGTCAGCTGACGTATGAGAGGGGAGACAGTCACGACTGTCAGCTGACGGATGAGAGGGGGAGACAGTCACGACTGTCAGCTGACGGATGAGAGGGGGAGACAGTCACGACTGTCAGCTGACGGATGAGAGGGGGAGACAGTCACGACTGTCAGCTGACGGATGAGAGGGGGAGACAGCCACGACTGTCAGCTGACGGATGAGAGGGGGAGACAGTCACGACTGTCAGCTGACGAATGAAAGGAGGGGGAGACATCCACGACTGTCAGCTGACGGATGAGAGGGGGAGACAGCCACGACTGTCAGCTGACGGATGAGAGGGGGAGACAGTCACGACTGTCAGCTGACGGATGAGAGGGGGAGACAGTCACGACTGTCAGCTGACGGATGAGAGATGGAGACAGCCACGATTGTCAGCTGACGGATGAGATGGGGAGACAGCCACGACTGTCAGCTGACGGATGAGAGGGGGAGACGGCCACGACTGTCAGCTGACGGATGAGAGGGGGAGACGGCCACGACTGTCAGCTGACGGATGAGAGGGGGAGACGGTCACGACTGTCAGCTGACGGATGAGAGGGGGAGACAGTCACGACTGTCAGCTGACGGATGAGAGGGGGAGACAGCCACGACTGTCAGCTGACGGATGAGAGGGGAGACAGTCACGACTGTCAGCTGACGGATGAGAGGGGGAGACAGTCACGACTGTCAGCTGACGGATGAGGGGGAGACAGTCACGACTGTCAGCTGACGGATGAGAGGGGGAGACAGTCACGACTGTCAGCTGACGGATGAGAGGGGGTGACAGTCACGACTGTCAGCTGACGGATGAGAGGGGGTGACAGTCACGACTGTCAGCTGACGGATGAGAGGGGGAGACAGTCACGACTGTCAGCTGACGGATGAGAGGGGTGACAGTCACGACTGTCAGCTGACGGATGAGAGGGGGAGACAGTCACGACTGTCAGCTGACGGATGAGAGGGGGAGACAGCCACGACTGTCAGCTGACGGATGAGAGGGGGAGACAGTCACGACTGTCAGCTGACGGATGAGAGGGGGAGACAGCCACGACTGTCAGCTGACGGATGAGAGGGGGAGACAGCCACGACTGTCAGCTGACGGATGAGAGGGGAGACAGCCACGACTGTCAGCTGACGGATGAGAGGGGGAGACAGCCACGACTGTCAGCTGACGGATGAGAGGGGGAGACAGTCACGACTGTCAGCTGACGGATGAGAGGGGAGACAGTCACGACTGTCAGCTGACGGATGAGAGGGGGAGACAGCCACGACTGTCAGCTGACGGATGAGAGGGGGAGACAGCCACGACTGTCAGCTGACGGATGAGAGGGGGAGACAGTCACGACTGTCAGCTGACGGATGAGAGGGGGAGACAGCCACGACTGTCAGCTGACGGATGAGAGGGGGAGACAGCCACGACTGTCAGCTGACGGATGAGAGGGGGAGACAGCCACGACTGTCAGCTGACGGATGAGAGGGGGAGACAGCCACGACTGTCAGCTGACGGATGAGAGGGGGAGACAGTCCACGACTGTCAGCTGACGGATGAGAGGGGGAGACAGCCACGACTGGGTTGTACACTTGTACGGAAAGAATTCATTGCTAACAGTTATTGTATTTCACACACCCTAAACGGTCGTTCATGCTGGCACTAACCTCCACATGCATATCTACTATCTGGAAACCTTAATGGGTTCACAATCAATTTGAAACGTTCCTTGAAGTAAACTTTTACATTCTTATTCTTTGTAAATTCCTATTTGCTTCACTGAAACTGACAATTAGAAACTAACCTAAACGTTTCTCCTCCCGAAACTTAAGCTTAATGCTTACTGTATCTTTCTTGCTAATCCTTAATTACAGTATACAAAGTTATGTACTGTACGAATCAATTTGAAACTGGAGTAATTCTCCTCGATTTTTCACTTTTCCCATCATTCCAAAGAATGTTGCAATGAAAATTAGTTTAAAACAATACTTCCACTACCTTATGTACGAAACATTTTGAAAAACTAAATGAACCATTTTGATTTTCCCTTTTAACTTCGATAACGACCTATACCCTTAATTAGTATTTTATTTTGCAACTCAAAAAAATCCCTTTTACTAAGCTTGCAACTTTGCAAGGAAAACCATGCAAAGCACACCAGGTTTTCAATCCTTGCAATTGCTTTGCAAACCAGGACAAGAGGTATCTGTTACATCTTCAATTCCCCTACTATAGTCCTCTGCTAGGAATATTTAATCAAATTTTGAGGCATGGTATTTTACCTGACCGCTGGATACCGACTAATAATACTCAAGCCAAATTCACAAACTTTCTGACCCATACGAGAAAATCAGTAGGAGCCGTGAGGAGGAGTCGAACCTAAGGTCTGAAAACTCTAGGCAAACACCTTAGAGAACTGCACCAAAACACTGTCACAGGAATTCCAGCCTCGGATGCTTGGGAGTACCCAGAGCAGAGGTTCAAATCCTACTCAAGCTCCTACTCATTTTCTCATTGATACACCACATTAATGGGATTTCTTTGTGCTTTGAGACCCATCTCTGGCATCCTGTATGTGTAAAGTTTTAGAGGATTATACTCGGCAGGTTAATGTTTTAAATTAGCTTCTATTCTGTATGGTTTCCTTCCTGGAAGAAGCATTCAAACATGCTTTGCTGAATATTTTGTTAGACTGGATTCAAGCTCATAGATCGCATTTATTGACCTTAAAACTGCTTTTGATACAGCAAAAAGTTGAGAAAAATATTGGAATAATTAGTCTCTTTTGGAGTTTATGGAAGACTTGACATAGCTCAAGGGGTACAGGAGTATCAGAACCGCCTCAGTTCTTTCAAGGGAGTCAAAAGTAAACATTCGCCTCCCATTGATTTTGGTTCAACCCAGATTAGTGCGCTTTGCCCAACACTGTTCAATGTCCTTGTGCACAAAAACTTGAATTTGCACACTTGCTGATAAAGCTGTCATCTGTTATTGTCGACGACATTTGTTTTGTTTGAAGTATCCAAACTAGACAGCAATCTTTACTTTAATCACTCGCTGCTAAAATCAGTGAATTCGGTCTTTAACTTAATCCATCGCTCTTTCTCCCAGAAAACAACCAGTGCGTCTCTAGCTTTCAAAGTTAACCAAACCATACAAACATGTGGGCAGCACAAATACCTTGGAATATCAGTGACATTATTAATTACCTACATCGTAGGTTAAAATCCAAATCACATAAAATACATGTAAGAATATTGGAATGCATGTTATATGCGCCAGACTATTCAACATGTTTGTTAGATCCCTACTTGATTATCATGCCTTGCATTTAGCTTCCCCGCTTCTGTTTTGAACTAGAAGTAATAAAGAATGAAGCCATGAGGGCAATTCTTGGTGCCCCAAGAATCATCACCATGAGGAAAGAACTGAAGCTTCCAACCATACTAGAGAGAATCATCCAAGTCAACACTACCTTTTCCCTTCAGGTAATGGGAGACCCTACATCTCCAGCATTGTTCAGTTTATAATATTTCTATTATGACAAAATATTTCTTTGACACTACAAAATGAAAGATTCCTCTAATACCACACTGACTACTTTGACTGTAATGCTGGAGTGCTGCAAGGCTGTGTACTCGCGCCAACAATAATCCACACACTGCAGAGGGAAGGAAGGGGAGGAGTGGCGGCCCTGCTGCTAAGGACTGGCATTTCAATTAGATCGATTTCCAGGGTTGCAAAGAGCAAAGAGCCTGTTATGTAGAGAGACTACATAACAGGCACCATGACGATGGGAGGACTAAAAACAGCAGCCGTGATATATAACCCTCCATTAAATAACACAGACCCCGGCAAGATTATGACAAACGTAGCAGTACCTATTATAACTGAAATGGCAGACAATCGCCTGTTAGAAATCTATCGGGTAATAATCACTAAGACTTCAACTGTGGACAGATACAAGAACCGTATAGGGGTGCAACGCAAGCTAAACTATTGGACATGGCAACAAGAAACTTTTTAAGCCAACATGTAAGAGGACCCACGTGACTAAAGGTATTGATGAACCCGCTTGACTTTACTCCATGGGAATGAGTGATCACTGTATTTACGTTTGAATATATGGTGGTAGTAGAGATAACTTACTCATGGAAGGAACCAGAAGGCCAAAGCTTGGCATACCGAAAGTAAAATTACAAGGAAACAATTTATAATATAAATACCATAGATAGTAAAAATCCAAAAAAGGCTGCACAGACTTGATTGACTACATCACCCAGAAGAGTAAGGAGACGGCATAATTTTGTCCTGGCACGAGAGAATGGAATTTCACGACTGTGTTAAGTTGTACGAGTATGACCAGATGTATATCAGCGTGGAATCTCCAGAAGTGCATATCCATCCTTGCACTCTTGTATCTTCTGGTCTGGGACCAAAGTCTGCCTTGCTTGGTATCCAACCTGTCCACTTAAAAACGTCGCTTTTGGCCGTTTGCCCGTATGGCCGAAAGTGGACGTAATTTGAAAATGAAAAAATGAAAATAAATGAGATTTTTTTTCAACAACAGTAAGTTAAGGGTCTAATGATAGGTTAGGTGGGCAGGAAATTCTCAAAGTTTCAAAACGTTATGAAAAACGTTAATTGAAAGTTAACTTCTAACCTTACCGAGTAGGCCGGACGACTCAAACAGGAAACGGGACAGTACGTCACTTTTGTGAGTCAATTTCATTTCAAATTACATCTAAATTTGACCATAGTGCGCATACGAGCCAAAATTGACGTTATTTTCAGAGGACGGGTTTTGGTATTTAGGGGCAATTCTCTGGCTGGGATGGCCAAGGATATTGCAAGAGTCGTTGCAATGTCTTGATCACCAGGGTTGATTATACAAGTCTGTGGAACTCTGTGAATCTAGTCAGAGATACAACTTAGAGGGTTAGTTTCGTGCTCCCAGGCCAGAAGGGTTCACTCACACGTTAAGGCAGGTCTCGTAACCTTTCTTGGTACTTTTCCTTGACTTGAAACAGACAAAGATTACTTGTGTATGGAATTATCATTGGTTTAGACATTTGTCTGCTTGTTTCTACGTTTACAAGATCATTAGACAAAGTGGAAAACTAAACCAAATGACGTACTTTTTCTGACCGGGGCCACCCAGCCAATACGGTGCAGCAAGCTCCGAATTGACAGAACCCATCAACGGCATCAACCGAGTGAAAACCTGAAGCCAGGGAGTTTCTTCTAACCTTTTCTGTATGTGATAAGGATAAAACTGGTACTCCAAGCAGACTTGGATAAATTATGGATTTTGACAAAGAATTTTAAGGATTACCCAGTTCGCACTCCTAACTCTTCCATAAGGCACCAGGATACAGCAGAAAATTTATACATGTCGAAAGAAAGAATAAAAGCTCAATCTAATAGTGAGATGGCAAACAGACCGGAGACAACGACAGACCCAGACCACGAGGCTAAGAGGAGGAGACGCTGGTCACCAAGACCAGTTCCACAGCAAAGCAGTTACAGCTACAACAGAGGCCATGGGATGACCTGCGGGTATTTGATAACAGTGGCTACCTTCCCCCCCCCCAGAGCACGCCGTGGTTCTTCCCCCTAAAATAGAAACCAGGTCATCTGATTGAACACAATGTCAAAACCAAGGGAACGATCGCCAAGTATAACATTTGCCTCAGAGGAGCACTAGATTTTGAATGCCGACACTACGGATGAAAGAATTAGAGGAGAGCTACAGAAGAGACGACGACTACGGATACAACGGAGAAAATATATTGGAACAACAACAAGGAGGTAAAGTTCCGTACAAATGATTTAGTTACTTCGAATATTTTCTCCAATAAGTGTTACGACCTGGTTGGTATGTGATAATAAGCCATTTGGGGCATTCCTTAATCTACAGTCAGAGACTGAAGTACACAACCCACTTTTTGTCAGCCCTAAACCCAAGCACACCAGGGAGGCTGCCAAAACACTGGCACAATTGTTTGTATTAAATTAAGGATAAAATTACAGAAAAAACTAAGGAAGGTGGTGTCTGCTGGACCACAAATAAGGCACTAAGAACAGTACCTCGTATATGTAACCGAGGTCACCCTCATCATGTTGGACAACAAATCGTACTGCCTGATTAAAGGGACAATGATCGGAGCAAGTGTTAGTGTGGCTGTGGCATAAATATGTATGCATGCAGCATTTGACGGCCTCCACACACTATAGTGAACATCAGCCACACTACTCAACTCGTCCTCAGGTCAGGTTCGTAAGAGCAGTGGCCGTCTCATGAGACGTGTTCATCAATTTTAACACCGTAGTAAAAATATGTTTATTCCCATACATAATTTATTATACAATAAAATTAAATGTATACTAGGCGTCCATTATGTTATTAGGTTCTTTGTGGTGATTATTTTTGTTAGAAGTACAGTAGTGAAACATTTACAGACTTGCTATTCGAGAAGCAGATGTCGGTGAATCACTGTTCAAGAATACATACATACATCGCCAAGCCCGCCCTCATCAGTAAAAGAAGAATGATTGTAATCCAGCCGCCGAACCTCTTGTTTATCAATGAAAAAACAGGCTTACACACAACGCGTCCTCTTGTCTGTTCATTTCATCCAGTGGTTAACCCCAAAGATGCATTCATATTTTTAAACATGCTGTTCATTCAAAATTGGAATTCTCAAATACAAATTAATACTGTTATATGTAAGGATACTGTGCATATTCGGACATTGGTTAAGTTAGGCGTTTAGTTTCTCTTGGTGATTATTTGTATCTGTAGTACGTGGGGGAAGCATTCACAACATTGTGGTTCAAACAAAAGTCGTCAGTGAAGCACTGTTCCAGAAATGTTTGATCATCATCAGTGGTGACTTGTGTAAACCGTTTTTCCATTCATAAACGGGGGGGGGGGGGGTCTGACGGATGCATGGAATGGACTTTAGCCTTTGTTTATGAGGACGAGTTGTTACACACCTCAACTGATCACGTTCGAACATTTCTCGAACAGTACTTCGCTGATGACCCCTGTTCTAATCCCAAAGCTATACCTATCACCCAACGTAGTTGTAATACATATAATGACCAACAGAACCTTAACACCTAACCTTTGACTAACTTTAAATTGAAATTATAGTATGAACTCTTGAGAAACCAGTTTTAATGCACAATACGTTAATACCGATGACTGCATCCGGCCTAGAACTTGTTTCCTTCGGAGCTTTCTTTGTTAGCTTGGTAAAGAATGAATATCCTCCAGTGACATTAGTAACGGCTCCTTTCCCAGAATAAACCATATGCCACTTGACTAGTCTGGTGTCCCTGCTCTTAAAACCTTCATCTACGGTCATAGGCGCTCCACCCGTTATATAATATTTACTTCCCTCAATAAGGGTAGACACCGCTCTAAAAACACATTAGGAACACCACGTTACCCCATCCCAAAGACGCAGAAACATTCACCTCTAACACTTCACAGGGCTGCCGCATGACCACAATTATTTTGTCGATATTTGTCTATTTGCAGAAATGTTGCAGCGCTCATGGACTACCAATAACTTGTCCAAGATGCGGATGATGGCCACGTCGCTGCAAGTGCTCAGCCTCCAGAAACTGACCGACGGTATATTCAGCTAGCTACGTTTAGCCCCGCTACTTTCCCTTCATGCTAAACCTTTCTTCTTGCCACAGTCTCCTAACCAAAGTTGAAGCGTCACCTTGGGAATTATATATATACATATACATACATATACACACACATACATACATATACATATATATACATATACACACACATACATACATATACATATATATGTCGTACCTAGTAGCCAGAACGCACTTCTCAGCCTACTATGCAAGGCCCGATTTGCCTAATAGGCCAAATTTTCATGAATTAATTGTTTTTCGACAACCTAACCTACCTAACCTAACCTAACCTAACATTTTCGGCTACCTAACCTAACCTAACCTATAAAGATAGGTTAGGTTAGGTTAGGTAGGGTTGGTTAGGTTCGGTCATATATCTACGTTAATTTTAACTCCAATGAAAAAAATTGACCTAATACATAATGAAATGGGTAGCTTAATCATTTCATAAGAAAAAAATTTGAGAAAATATATTATTTCAGAAAAACTTGGCTTATTAGGCAAATCGGCCATTGCATAGTAGGCCAAAAAGTGAGTTCTGGCTACTAGGTACGACATATATACATACATACATATACATACATATACATATACATACATATACATATACATACATATACATATACATACATACATATACATACATATACATACACATACATATACATACTGTCGGGGTTTCACGGTGTTCTTGTTAGTGAAGGGTTAAAGCAAAGGTAGACTGGATCTCCTTTCCAGGTGGTTGCTCCGACAATAACCCTTACTCACCGTCGTTCGGCGGGTCTTCCCTCAATCCTCTAGGCTCCACTGCTCGCCTCGGAGAGTACCCCAGTCGATCTCACAACCGGCCTTTAGATTGTAAGATGAGTGAGGGCACAGATCGTTCCCTCAATCTGTGGCCCGCCCCGACACCGAACTCTTACACAGCCTTCAAGGTCGCCAACTGGTTTTTTAGGTGGCCAGTAACACCGCAGTGGTCAGGTGTAATTGTGGCAAGAGCAAATTCCAATAATATGGTATCAGGCAGGTCACTCAGCTTTACTTCGTTACACGGTCACAAGATAAATGGAGGGGATGATATCAAACACCAAAGAGTTTTGGTATTTTACTTAAAAGACAACGAGAAATATATATGCATCAATGTATCAGGATTAATATATGACAATTGCTCCATTCATAGCATAATATTCTAGAGCGCACCGATATGGTAACATCGGCACGTGTCACCTGTCAGAATGTCAGCTGACCGGGCCCCTCGCGATCGTGGGAACAGACTAGTACTTGTTTCTAATTCTGTCACGATCCCCGTTTATTTAACTTTTTCCAAAACACTATTCAACATTCACATGGCTTACTTATGATTTCACTGGCCTCACGATCAACATCTTATTCACAATACTCTCACAGTGGCTTTTCACCGTACCAAAAGATTACTCTATTCTTAATAATATTTACTGTGAATGCACTCACTTGATCACTGAACTTTTCTTTATATCTATACTTTCTCTCACAGAGATATCACTGGCAATCACTTCACGTATGTGATATTATTCAGTACACAGGCATGTCATATATAAATCAGTAATCAAATTTCAGGCATATATATATATACATCATGAAGATCAATACACAGGCATATCAATAGATCATAGAGATCAACACACAGGCATTTATATCGATAGATTATAGAGATCAACACACGGGCACTTATATCGATAGATTATAGAGATCAATCCACAGGCATTTATATCAATAGATTATAGAGATCAATCCACAGGCATTTATATCAATAGATTATAGAGATCAACACACCAATATCTGGTTTACTACCAATATATATATATAATAATACTCACAGGAATTAATAATAATAGTCACAGTAAATTCTCTGATGAATCTTGGTGCTTGCACACACCCACACATAGATATATATGTAAACTGATACTGTGAGCGCTCTGGGCAGGCTCACCACATACTGTGCACTCTGTGACTTAGACTCAAGTGAGACTTGCTCACGACATATAAAATATCCTGACAAGAAAATATTAGCTAACTAAAGGGGAAATGGGAGGGTAACTGTAAACACCTACTTCACCTATCCTAGGATGACAGTTGGGTTGTAGCTCCTGGTCCAGGCTCTCGCCTCGTTCACCATCCAGAAACACAAGCCCACACCTTAGGATGTCGCGTCTCGCCGCTTCTGTACACAGCAGGTCCGTGCTCCTTCCTCTACAGTACGTCGCAGGGTTGAAGTCGGTCTCCTGGCCGTCAACTTTCCTCCCAACTACGGCAGCCAGCCTACGTCTCGGCGGTCGTCGCACGTTTCCCAATTAGTTCTTGTCACTGTATTCCCAGAGGAACTGCC
Organism: Procambarus virginalis; assembly: GCA_020271785.1. NCBI lineage: Eukaryota > Metazoa > Arthropoda > Malacostraca > Decapoda > Cambaridae > Procambarus > Procambarus virginalis. The sequence goes on from WNGS01098505.1 coordinate 12,511, forward strand.
TCTCACCACTACGAAGTCACTGTGAAGTTATCAACCGTCCCAGACGATACTGCTCCACACGCACAGCACCCGACTTCAGAGCACTTGAAGCTCACAACACTGTCAATTCCCTCGTCGTCTAGATATATCGCTAGGTATTTGGGAAGACTTCTCGACATGCTTGCATCCAACTGTTGACTCGTAGGGTTCCACGAAGGTGGGGTTACTGTCAAACTTGACAGGATCGTCGATCACACGTTCAACCTGGTTGACAAGGCTGTCAACCCGTTCACTCACGGTGGGTGGCCCGGCCACTAAGCTGTCTCTTATACTGGTGAACCGCCAATGACGGCACACGTCGATGCCCGGCCCACTTCTTGCAACACACCTGTCCCTGAGCACTTGTTGCTCAATATNCGACTGTCAGCTGACGGATGAGAGGGGGAGACAGCCACGACTGTCAGCTGACGGATGAGATGGGGAGACAGTCACGACTGTCAGCTGACGGATGAGAGGGGGAGACGTCACGACTGTCAGCTGACGGATGAGAGGGGAGACAGCCACGACTGTCAGCTGACGGATGAGATGGGGAGACAGCCACACTACTGTCAGCTGACGGATGAGAGGGGAGACGGCCACGACTGTCAGCTGACGGATGAGAGGGGGAGACGGCCACGACTGTCAGCTGACGGATGAGAGGGGGAGACAGTCACGACTGTCAGCTGACGGATGAGAGGGGGAGACAGCCACGACTGTCAGCTGACGGATGAGAGGGGGAGACAGTCACGACTGTCAGCTGACGGATGAGAGGGGGAGACAGCCACGACTGTCAGCTGACGGATGAGAGGGGGAGACAGCCACGACTGTCAGCTGACGGATGAGAGGGGGAGACAGTCACGACTGTCAGCTGACGGATGAGAGGGGGAGACAGTCACGACTGTCAGCTGACGGATGAGAGGGGGAGACAGTCACGACTGTCAGCTGACGGATGAGAGGGGGAGACAGTCACGACTGTCAGCTGACGGATGAGAGGGGGAGACAGCCACGACTGTCAGCTGACGGATGAGAGGGGAGACAGTCACGACTGTCAGCTGACGGATGAGAGGGGGAGACAGCCACGACTGTCAGCTGACGGATGAGAGGGGGAGACAGCCACGACTGTCAGCTGACGGATGAGAGGGGGAGACGGCCACGACTGTCAGCTGACGGATGAGAGGGGGAGACAGTCACGACTGTCAGCTGACGGATGAGAGGGGGAGACAGTCACGACTGTCAGCTGACGGATGAGAGGGGGAGACAGTCACGACTGTCAGCTGACGGATGAGAGGGGGAGACAGTCACGACTGTCAGCTGACGGATGAGAGGGGGAGACAGTCACGACTGTCAGCTGACGGATGAGAGGGGGAGACAGCCACGACTGTCAGCTGACGGATGAGAGGGGGAGACAGTCACGACTGTCAGCTGACGGATGAGAGGGGGAGACAGCCACGACTGTCAGCTGACGGATGAGAGGGGGAGACAGCCACGACTGTCAGCTGACGGATGAGAGGGGGAGACAGTCACGACTGTCAGCTGACGGATGAGAGGGGGAGACAGTCACGACTGTCAGCTGACGGATGAGAGGGGGAGACAGTCACGACTGTCAGCTGACGGATGAGAGGGGGAGACAGCCACGACTGTCAGCTGACGGATGAGAGGGGGAGACAGCCACGACTGTCAGCTGACGGATGAGAGGGGGAGACAGTCACGACTGTCAGCTGACGGATGAGAGGGGGAGACAGCCACGACTGTCAGCTGACGGATGAGAGGGGGAGACAGCCACGACTGTCAGCTGACGGATGAGAGGGGGAGACAGCCACGACTGTCAGCTGACGGATGAGAGGGGGAGACAGCCACGACTGTCAGCTGACGGATGAGAGGGGGAGACAGCCACGACTGTCAGCTGACGGATGAGAGGGGGAGACAGCCACGACTGTCAGCTGACGGATGAGAGGGGGAGACAGCCACGACTGTCAGCTGACGGATGAGAGGGGGAGACAGCCACGACTGTCAGCTGACGGATGAGAGGGGGAGACAGCCACGACTGTCAGCTGACGGATGAGAGGGGGAGACAGTCACGACTGTCAGCTGACGGATGAGAGGGGGAGACAGTCACGACTGTCAGCTGACGGATGAGAGGGGGAGACAGTCACGACTGTCAGCTGACGGATGAGAGGGGGAGACAGTCACGACTGTCAGCTGACGGATGAGAGGGGGAGACAGTCACGACTGTCAGCTGACGGATGAGAGGGGGAGACAGTCACGACTGTCAGCTGACGGATGAGAGGGGGAGACAGTCACGACTGTCAGCTGACGGATGAGAGGGGGAGACAGTCACGACTGTCAGCTGACGGATGAGAGGGGGAGACAGTCACGACTGTCAGCTGACGGATGAGAGGGGGAGACAGTCACGACTGTCAGCTGACGGATGAGAGGGGGAGACAGTCACGACTGTCAGCTGACGGATGAGAGGGGGAGACAGTCACGACTGTCAGCTGACGGATGAGAGGGGGAGACAGTCACGACTGTCAGCTGACGGATGAGAGGGGGAGACAGCCACGACTGTCAGCTGACGGATGAGAGGGGGAGACAGTCACGACTGTCAGCTGACGGATGAGAGGGGGAGACAGTCACGACTGTCAGCTGACGGATGAGAGGGGGAGACAGTCACGACTGTCAGCTGACGGATGAGAGGGGGAGACAGCCACGACTGTCAGCTGACGGATGAGAGGGGGAGACAGCCACGACTGTCAGCTGACGGATGAGAGGGGGAGACGGCCACGACTGTCAGCTGACGGATGAGAGGGGGAGACGGCCACGACTGTCAGCTGACGGATGAGAGGGGGAGACAGTCACGACTGTCAGCTGACGGATGAGAGGGGGAGACAGTCACGACTGTCAGCTGACGGATGAGAGGGGGAGACAGTCACGACTGTCAGCTGACGGATGAGAGGGGGAGACAGTCACGACTGTCAGCTGACGGATGAGGGGGAGACAGTCACGACTGTCAGCTGACGGATGAGAGGGGGAGACAGTCACGACTGTCAGCTGACGGATGAGAGGGGGTGACAGTCACGACTGTCAGCTGACGGATGAGAGGGGGAGACAGTCACGACTGTCAGCTGACGGATGAGAGGGGGAGACAGTCACGACTGTCAGCTGACGGATGAGAGGGGGAGACAGTCACGACTGTCAGCTGACGGATGAGAGGGGGAGACAGTCACGACTGTCAGCTGACGGATGAGAGGGGGAGACAGTCACGACTGTCAGCTGACGGATGAGAGGGGGAGACAGTCACGACTGTCAGCTGACGGATGAGAGGGGGAGACAGCCACGACTGTCAGCTGACGGATGAGAGGGGGAGACAGCCACGACTGTCAGCTGACGGATGAGAGGGGGAGACAGTCACGACTGTCAGCTGACGGATGAGAGGGGGAGACAGTCACGACTGTCAGCTGACGGATGAGAGGGGGAGACAGTCACGACTGTCAGCTGACGGATGAGAGGGGGAGACAGCCACGACTGTCAGCTGACGGATGAGAGGGGGAGACAGCCACGACTGTCAGCTGACGGATGAGAGGGGGAGACAGTCACGACTGTCAGCTGACGGATGAGAGGGGGAGACAGTCACGACTGTCACAACACGATTAGTGGATAGTGTTAGAGAATTGTTCATAGAAAAAGTATAAATGTAAAGTTGTGGCAGGAGGCATCACACTTGTGTTTACACCACAGCCACGAGGCCTACACAGTGTAGGGGACGTCTCTCAGTAACGTAACATTATACCCCCTCAGTGATAATATACCAGCAATATATATTGTAATACGGGAAAGTGGATCTAGGATATAGTAATAGAGTAAGTGAATAATATTGCAAGCCAGAAGAAAGCAGAATTTCCCTTAGGGTATTGCAGGCAAATAATCAGTGTATAAATCAAGTAACTGGCAACCGGTGGCATCCTGCCTCCAACTTGGGACAAACAACGGTCAACTATATGGTCCCCAAGGGGACCCATACTTCTCCACCAGGCGATAAGTACCCCCACATAAACTTGAACAAATAAACATATGTAATATTATAAATATACTGTATACATATTATATATACATACATATAATATAAATATTTGCATATAATATTATAACACCACAAACCCAACATGGAGGTGTGTGGACGCTGCCATAAGTCACTTCGGAAGACTGTTGTAGGCATTGTATGTAATATTTGTAACATAAGATTTCACCTGAGTTGTACAGAATTACCTACACAATATGCAAACAGACAAGGTACCTACTGGATCTGTCACAATGATAGACTGATGTGGGAAAACATCACCAAACTAATGAATAACATTCCTGAAATACATAGGCTACAATTCACACAAAAACTACCAGAAATATATGCTGAATATATAAAGACAGCAACGAACTCTGAGCACATCCCAGTGACTGAGAATTTAGAGAACCAAAGTGGCAATGTAGAAGGACATAGCGTCGAGGTACACAAAAATGAAGGCAGAATTGTAGAGCAAACTGGTGATATGAATAAGGAGGGAAAAAATGAGACGAATGAGAACACAAATGAGAAGGACGAAAACAACAAGGAGAAAGATAAGAGCAATACCGAGAAAGAATGCAGAAATGAGAACGTTGTAACAAAAAACGCAGAGGTAGCCAAGTCGTGCACGGGTACAAAAAAGAATAATACAATCACAGTTGAAAATATTTGCAGGTATTATGCAAAAGGACAGTGCATATATGGGCCCAGAGGCACGGAATGCTCATTCATGCACCCACGGAAATGTCGGAACTGGTTAGGGAAAGGCAGATGTCGTTTTGATACAGAATGTAGATATTTTCACCCTAAGCTATGCAAACTCTCAGTTAATGAGAGGAAATGCTATGATCTTCATTGCCCTGATTTCCACGTCAGAGGTACACAGCGATATATAAGAGAGGAAGTCCAATATAATAGCCCTGAAATTTTTTTAGAGGCAGGCAGAAACAGAGGGAGAAACAGACAGGCAGAAACGTGGCAGGAATACGGATGGAGAGGGGGGAATACGCAAGACTGGACTACGGTTCGTCATCAAGCCCACACATACTACACCCCCAACTACACAGAGAGTACCACACTCCCCAATATCATTTCCAAAACTGGACAAACCATTGCCACAACAACACACCCTGGGTCAGGGTAGAGAGGAGGGAGAACTACCAAAACCTTCCAGAAGTGACACACAATATGGACAATCATTCATATTTGCAAACATTCAAGGTTTAAAGCCAAAGTCAAGAAATAAAGTTAAGTTCATAAATGGCCTCCTATTAGAGTCAAACTCAATATTTGGGGCATTCACGGAAACTCATATAAAAGATTACTTGGATGGTGAAATCTGGATTCCAAATTATAATTTATATAGATGTGATAGAAAAACTAGGTCAAATGGAGGAGTAGGTCTGTATATTAAAGAGGACCTGGTATGCACAGAACTACTAAACTCAACTAATGAGGTGGTAGAGGTACTTGGAATTAAGGTAGAGAAACTAAACCTAATTATTATTCTAATATATAAACCGCCAGATACAACGGTTGAGGAATTCACAGAGCAGATGCACAAAATAGAGAACATACTTGATAACCTAGCAAACCCAGCTCCAGATATTATCTTCCTTGGAGATTTCAATTTACCGAATCTAAGATGGAGAATGGCAAACACAAATATCATAGCAGGGAATGACCCGGGAAATAACCAACCACAGGTCAGAGAACTTTTGAGATTCTGTGACAAATTCTCGCTCAATCAACAGATTACAGAACCAACTAGGAACGAAAACACGCTAGACTTGATATTCACAAACAATGATGAACTAATCAGAGACATCACAATCTCAGACACTTCATACTCAGACCATAAGCTCATTGAAGTACGAACTAGCATAAATAACGGTACTAGGTCTAAGAGACCCAACAAGCGAGAAGGAATATTCAATCAATTCAATTTCAACAATAAGAGGATCGACTGGGAAAAAAATAAATGTAGACCTTGCAACCATTCAATGGGAGACGTCAGTGCTATATAGTCATGATGGCTTGGCGCTTTTCCTCTGATAATTTCCTTCAATGGGAGACGGTCTTAAGCGACAAAACTCCCACACAGGGAATAGCTCAGCTGACAGCTGAAGCTTACAAGGTCTGCTTGAGGCACGTGCCTATGAGGAGGGGCAGAAAGAGGACCACTCTAGAAAGAGAACGCAGACGACTGTACAGGAGAAGGAAAAAAATAACGGAAATGCTTCGGCAGACACAACTATCACAAGCATGGAAAATAAGCCTAAGCAGGGAGATCGAAGAAATAGAACAAACGTTGAAGCGATCATATGAGTCTGAGGAAATGGAATTGGAACAGAAAGCTATACAAGAGATAAGGAAAAATCCTAAATATTTTTTCACATACGCAAAATCAAAATCCAAAACCTCGACCAGTATTGGACCGTTAATTACAAATGAAGGTACGTACACAGAGGACGACAAAGAGATTAGTGAAATTCTAAGAAGCCAGTATGAGGCTATGTTTAGCACACCAATAAACAACATGAAAGTTGATGACCCAGACAGCTTCTTTATGAATGACATTCAAGCTGCAGATAATATAACGGATATTACCACAAACTCGGAAGATTTTGAAAGAGAAATTGACAATATGCCTATGCACTCAGCTCCGGGGCCTGACTCATGGAATTCAATATTCATAAAGAAATGTAAAGTACCAGTAGCGAGAGCACTCAGCGTAATATGGAGAAAGAGCCTGGATACAGGGGAGATACCAGCAGCACTTAAATCTGCAGATATAGCTCCGTTGCACAAGGGGGGGAGTAAAGCCTTGGCAAAAAATTATAGGCCAGTTGCACTAATATCACACATAATAAAAGTGTTTGAAAGAGTGATTAGGAATCAAATTTCTAGTTTTATGGAAAAAAAATAAATTGCACAACCCAGGACAACATGGATTTAGAGCGGGAAGATCCTGTCTGTCACAGTTACTCAACCACTATGACAAAATCACAGAAGCCCTAGAAGAAAAGCAAAATGCTGATGTTGTATACACAGACTTTGCAAAGGCGTTCGACAAATGTGACCATGGGGTGATAGCTCACAAAATGAGGTCAATGGGAATAACTGGAAAAGTAGGACGCTGGATACTCAATTTCCTGTCGAACAGAACACAAAGAGTAACAGTCAATCAGATAAAATCGAGTCCAAGCGATGTTAAAAGCTCTGTACCTCAAGGTACAGTCCTTGCACCACTACTGTTCCTTATTCTCATATCTGATATAGACAAAAATACACGTCACAGCTTCGTGTCGTCCTTTGCAGATGACACAAAAATCAGCATGAAAATTACCTCTGCTGAAGACATTGAAAAACTACAAGCAGATGTCAACAAAGTTTTCGATTGGGCAGCAGAAAATAACATGATGTTTAACAGTGATAAATTTCAGGTACTCAGGTACGGCAAAAATGAGGATCTGAAACATAATACAGGGTACAAAACACAATCAAATCTTCCCATAGTAGAAAAACAGCATGTCAAGGATTTGGGAATAATGATGTCAGACGATCTAACGTTTAGGGAGCATAACCAAGCAAATATTGCGTCAGCCAGAAAAATGATCGGATGGATTACGAGAACTTTCAAATCCAGGGATCCCATCACAATGGTTGTACTCTTCAAGTCACTTGTGTTGTCCCGTCTCGAGTACTGCTCAGTACTCACTTCCCCCTTCAGAGCAGGAGAGATTGCTGAAATAGAGGGAATACAGAGAACATATACGGCACGCATAGACGAGATAAAGCACCTAAATTATTGGGATCGTCTCAAAGCTCTCCAAATGTACTCTCTAGAAAGAAGACGAGAGAGATACCAAATAATATACACATGGAAAATACTGGAGGGCCAGGTCCCAAATCTGCACAGTAAAATAACAACGTACTGGAGTGAACGATATGGAAGAAAGTGCAAGATTGATCCAGTGAAGGGCAGAAGTGCCATAGGCACAATCAGAGAGCACTGTATAAACATCAGAGGTCCGCGGTTGTTCAACATCCTCCCAGAGACTATAAGAAATATTGCCGGAACAACCGTGGACATTTTCAAGAGAAAACTGGACAGTTTTCTAAGAGAAGTTCCGGACCAGCCGGGCTGTGGTGGGTATGTGGGCCTGCGGGCCGCTCCAAGCAACAGCCTGGTGGACCAAGCTCTCACAAGTCGAGCCTGGCCTCGGGCCGGGCTTGGGGAGTAGAAGAACTCCCAGAACCCCATCAACCAGGTATCAACCAGGTGTCAGCTGACGGATGAGAGGGGGAGACAGTCACGACTGTCAGCTGACGGATGAGAGGGGGAGACAGCCACAACTGTCAGCTGACGGATGAGAGGGGGAGACAGCCACGACTGTCAGCTGACGGATGAGAGGGGGAGACAGCCACGACTGTCAGCTGACGGATGAGAGGGGGAGACAGCCACGACTGTCAGCTGACGGATGAGAGGGGGAGACAGCCACGACTGTCAGCTGACGGATGAGAGGGGGAGACAGCCACGACTGTCAGCTGACGGATGAGAGGGGGAGACAGCCACGACTGGGTTGTACACTTGTACGGGAAAGAATTCATTGCTAACAGTTATTGTATTTCACACACCCTAAACGGTCGTTCATGCTGGCACTAACCTCCACATGCATATCTACTATCTGGAAACCTTAATGGGTTCACAATCAATTTGAAACGTTCCTTGAAGTAAACTTTTACATTCTTATTCTTTGTAAATTCCTATTTGCTTCACTGAAACTGACAATTAGAAACTAACCTAAACGTTTCTCCTCCCGAAACTTAAGCTTAATGCTTACTGTATCTTTCTTGCTAATCCTTAATTACAGTATACAAAGTTATGTACTGTACGAATCAATTTGAAACTGGAGTAATTCTCCTCGATTTTTCACTTTTCCCATCATTCCAAAGAATGTTGCAATGAAAATTAGTTTAAAAACAATACTTCCACTACCTTATGTACGAAACATTTTGAAAAACTAAATGAACCATTTTGATTTTCCCTTTTAACTTCGATAACGACCTATACCCTTAATTAGTATTTTATTTTGCAACTCAAAAAAATCCCTTTTACTAAGCTTGCAACTTTGCAAGGAAAACCATGCAAAGCACACCAGGTTTTCAATCCTTGCAATTGCTTTGCAAACCAGGACAAGAGGTATCTGTTACATCTTCAATTCCCCTACTATAGTCCTCTGCTAGGAATATTTAATCAAATTTTGAGGCATGGTATTTTACCTGACCGCTGGATACCGACTAATAATACTCAAGCCAAATTCACAAACTTTCTGACCCATACGAGAAAATCAGTAGGAGCCGTGAGGAGGAGTCGAACCTAAGGTCTGAAAACTCTAGGCAAACACCTTAGAGAACTGCACCAAAACACTGTCACAGGAATTCCAGCCTCGGATGCTTGGGAGTACCCAGAGCAGAGGTTCAAATCCTACTCAAGCTCCTACTCATTTTCTCATTGATACACCACATTAATGGGATTTCTTTGTGCTTTGAGACCCATCTCTGGCATCCTGTATGTGTAAAGTTTTAGAGGATTATACTCGGCAGGTTAATGTTTTAAATTAGCTTCTATTCTGTATGGTTTCCTTCCTGGAAGAAGCATTCAAACATGCTTTGCTGAATATTTTGTTAGACTGGATTCAAGCTCATAGATCGCATTTATTGACCTTAAAACTGCTTTTGATACAGCAAAAAGTTGAGAAAAATATTGGAATAATTAGTCTCTTTTGGAGTTTATGGAAGACTTGACATAGCTCAAGGGGTACAGGAGTATCAGAACCGCCTCAGTTCTTTCAAGGGAGTCAAAAGTAAACATTCACCTCCCATTGATTTTGGTTCAACCCAGATTAGTGCGCTTTGCCCAACACTGTTCAATGTCCTTGTGCAGAGGAAGTTGGGTCGTGGACGTGGTGGTGAGCAGACGTGTTTTGGTTCGCTCTGCTACTAGCGTCTGGTGTGGTGGACGTGTTTGTTGTCGTTGGGATCCGGCGTGTTGCCGGATGGCCAGATACCGTCGCGCTGAGGGTGGTTTAGTGCCGTCATGGGCTCCTACACACCTCCACTCAAGCGGAAGGAGTCCATAGGGCTCAAGTTTAGTTGTCATGTTGATACCGACCTTGTCTCCACGACGATCTTCGATGTGTTACAGATCAAGGCGGAAGAAATATTTGGTTACCAAACACTGCCAGGGAACAGAGTGGTGTTGAAATTTGGAAACAATGTAGCGTTTTCTGCGTTTCTCGGGAAGTATGATGATGAAATTATACGTTTACCTAATGGGAAAGGATCGGTAGAAGTGATTAATTTGAGCAAAACATTTACATACGTTTCTGTGAGGGATGCGCCATTTGAAATGTTGAATGGAACTATTATCCGCATACTGCAACATTATGGGAAAGTGGACAATGTTCGCTTCAATAAATATGCTTTTGGACCAGGGAAAGGGTGTTTTAATGGAACACGAACAGTCAAGCTGGAACTTCATCGCAATATTCCTTCCTCAATGTCGGTAGAGGGTCATTCTATTAAGTTTATGTACCATGGCCAACTGCAAACTTGTTTTAGGTGTGGGCGTACTGGTCACATGGCTGCTGCCTGCCAGGTGGAGGCTTCAGAACGAATCAACATTTTTCGTGAACATGACTTTCCGCCATTAATAGAGGACAGTGTATCAGGAAATGAACCCGCTGTTGTCCATACTGCAGTGCCGGGTGAGGTAGATAAAGTGACCCACACCTCTGTAAGTGAAACGTCTGTGGGGGTGAATCCCATTGCGGCTGAGGCCGGTGACGGTGACTTCGGTCAGGATGTTAAAGGTACTGCAGAACAGGAATGTGCAGACGACACTGCTCAGGACGATTTATCTGCACTCGTTCAACCTGGTGAGGGTGAGGTACGTCTGGACACTATACATGTGGACGCCCGTGACATTGGCGCTGACGCTGCGCTGACGCTGTGCTGACGCTGCGCTGACGCTGCGCTGACGCTGCGCTGAGCTGCGGTGACCACGGCGGCGCTGACCTTGGTGAGGTGACGATGGGAAACGTAACTGGTTGTCAACTGGATGTGGAGGATGACTCCATGGAGGGTAGTGATGTAGAAATGCCTGTGAAGAGGGCACCTCCACCCTCTTCAGTATGGTCTGATAGAAAGGGTAAGGGTGGTGTGACGGCTGGTTCTGCACCCAGTCATGTTAAGAAACGTAGGAGAACATCACCTCGGAGTGTTGAGCAGGTTGTTACCGTTGACGTTCACCGTGACCATGGCCAGGAAGAGTCTCCGACTCGTAGCGAGGGCACAGTACAAATAGTGAGTGGGGATAATGGTAATGAGAGCAGTGATAAGGTATGGTGGGATGTTGTGGAACATGAACAGAGTCGTGACGCGAGTGCAATTATTAAACTTAGACTTCGGAAAGGGAAAGAAGACACTAAATTAGTGTCTAGTGAGGGTCCGATGGATAAAGGGTAATTTTTGGTTTCTCTCCTATAACATTCGGGAAGCCTGTTAACTTTAATTGTGCTACTTTGAACGTTAATGGGCTCAATTGTCGACATAAACAGTTGCAGCTGTTATCGTTGTTTAAATATCGTAAATTGGATGTACTTTTAGTGCGAGAACACAATGTACACGATGTTAAGAAACTTGATGTGTTGCTTGCTTACTTTGAAGTATTAATAAATTCGACGACCTTGTTGAAGGGTGGTACGATGATATTGGTTGCTAAGCGAGCCCACATCAAGGTTCTTAATGCTGAAATGGATGATAATGGTAATGTTTTATATGTAAGGATTTCTTTTTTTGACACCATGTTTTTACTGTCCCTTCTTATGTATTTTTTTGTTCTTTGTTTTCTCTTTTATGTTATGTTGCTCGGTGTTCCTTGTTTTGTGTTGTTATTCTATGTTCCTTGTTATTATATGCTTTACTGTTTTATATGGTTATATGTATGCTGTTTACTTTGTTTTAACATTAAAAAAAAAAAAAAAAGTATTTACCCAGGTAAACGGGTAAATACCAGGTTGCCCTTTACTCTTTCTTAAAGGTAAACAATTGTTTAATGAGACTTATACTACTGTATCTGTAATGTAGTATTGCCTTGTAAAATTTATGTACATATGATTGATATTGTATATTATTAAATAAAGATAAAAAAAAAATGTCCTTGTGCACAAAAACTTGAATTTGCACACTTGCTGATAAAGCTGTCATCTGTTATTGTCGACGACATTTGTTTTGTTTGAAGTATCCAAACTAGACAGCAATCTTTACTTTAATCACTCGCTGCTAAAATCAGTGAATTCGGTCTTTAACTTAATCCATCGCTCTTTCTCCCAGAAAACAACCAGTGCGTCTCTAGCTTTCAAAGTTAACCAAACCATACAAACATGTGGGCAGCACAAATACCTTGGAATATCAGTGACATTATTAATTACCTACATCGTAGGTTAAAATCCAAATCACATAAAATACATGTAAGAATATTGGAATGCATGTTATATGCGCCAGACTATTCAACATGTTTGTTAGATCCCTACTTGATTATCATGCCTTGCATTTAGCTTCCCCGCTTTGTTTTGAACTAGAAGTAATAAAGAATGAAGCCATGAGGGCAATTATTGGTGCCCCAAGAATCATCACCATGAGGAAAGAACTGAAGCTTCCAACCATACTAGAGAGAATCCAAGTCAACACTACCTTTTCCATTCAGGTAATGGGAGACCCTACATCTCCAGCATTGTTCAGTTTATAATATTTCTATTATGACAAAATATTTCTTTGACACTACAAAATGAAAGATTCCTCTAATACCACACTGACTACTTTGACTGTAATGCTGGAGTGCTGCAAGGCTGTGTACTCGCGCCAACAATAATCCACACACTGCAGAGGGAAGGAAGGGGAGGAGTGGCGGCCCTGCTGCTAAGGACTGGCATTTCAATTTGATCGATTTCCAGGGTTGCAAAGAGCAAAGAGCCTGTTATGTAGAGAGACTACATAACAGGCACCATGACGATGGGAGGACTAAAAACAGCAGCCGTGATATATAACCCTCCATTAAATAACACAGACCCCGGCAAGATTATGACAAACGTAGCAGTACCTATTATACCTGAAATGGCAGACAATCGCCTGTTAGAAATCTATCGGGTAATAATCACTAAGACTTCAACTGTGGACAGATACAAGAACCGTATAGGGGTGCAACGCAAGCTAAACTATTGGACATGGCAACAAGAAACTTTTTAAGCCAACATGTAAGAGGACCCACGTGACTAAAGGTATTGATGAACCCGCTTGACTTTACTCCATGGGAATGAGTGATCACTGTATTTACGTTTGAATATATGGTGGTAGTAGAGATAACTTACTCATGGAAGGAACCAGAAGGCCAAAGCTTAGCATACCGAAAGTAAAATTACAAGGAAACAATTTATAATATAAATACCATAGATAGTAAAAATCCAAAAAAGGCTGCACAGACTTGATTGACTACATCACCCAGAAGAGTAAGGAGACGGCATAATTTTGTCCTGGCACGAGAGAATGGAATTTCACGACTGTGTTAAGTTGTACGAGTATGACCAGATGTATATCAGCGTGGAATCTCCAGAAGTGCATATCCATCCTTGCACTCTTGTATCTTCTGGTCTGGGACCAAAGTCTGCCTTGCTTGGTATCCAACCTGTCCACTTAAAAACGTCGCTTTTGGCCGTTTGCCCGTATGGCCGAAAGTGGACGTAATTTGAAAATGAAAAAATGAAAATAAATGAGATTTTTTTTCAACAACAGTAAGTTAAGGGTCTAATGATAGGTTAGGTGGGCAGGAAATTCTCAAAGTTTCAAAACGTTATGAAAAACGTTAATTGAAAGTTAACTTCTAACCTTACCGAGTAGGCCGGACGACTCAAACAGGAAACGGGACAGTACGTCACTCTTGTGAGTCGATTTCATTTCAAATTACATCTAAATTTGACCATAGTGCGCATACGAGCCAAAATTGACGTTATTTTCAGAGGACGGGTTTTGGTATTTAGGGGCAATTCTCTGGCTGGGATGGCCAAGGATATTGCAAGAGTCGTTGCAATGTCTTGATCACCAGGGTTGATTATACAAGTCTGTGGAACTCTGTGAATCTAGTCAGAGATACAACTTAGAGGGTTAGTTTCGTGCTCCCAGGCCAGAAGGGTTCACTCACACGTTAAGGCAGGTCTCGTAACCTTTCTTGGTACTTTTCCTTGACTTGAAACAGAGAAAGATTACTTGTGTATGGAATTATCATTGGTTTAGACATTTGTCTGCTTGTTTCTACGTTTACAAGATCATTAGACAAAGTGGAAAACTAAACCAAATGACGTACTTTTTCTGACCGGGGCCACCCAGCCAATACGGTGCAGCAAGCTCCGAATTGACAGAACCCATCAACGGCATCAACCGAGTGAAAACCTGAAGCCAGGGAGTCTCTTCTAACCTTTTCTGTATGTGATAAGGATAAAACTGGCACTCTAAGCAGACTTGGATAAATTATGGATTTTGACAAAGAATTTTAAGGATTACCCAGTTCGCACTCCTAACTCTTCCATAAGGCACCAGGATACAGCAGAAAATTTATACATGTCGAAAGAAAGAATAAAAGCTCAATCTAATAGTGAGATGGCAAACAGACCGGAGACAACGACAGACCCAGACCACGAGGCTAAGAGGAGGAGACGCTGGTCACCAAGACCAGTTCCACAGCAAAGCAGTTACAGCTACAACAGAGGCCATGGGATGACCTGCGGGTATTTGATAACAGTGGCTACCTTCCCCCCCCCCAGAGCACGCCGTGGTTCTTCCCTCTAAAATAGAAACCAGGTCATATGATTGAACACAATGTCAAAACCAAGGGAACGATCGCCAAGTATAACATTTGCCTCAGAGGAGCACTAGGTTTTGAATGCCGACACTACGGATGAAAGAATTAGAGGAGAGCTACAGAAGAGACGACGACTACGGATACAACGGAGAAAATATATTGGAACAACAACAAGGAGGTAAAGTTCCGTACAAATGATTTAGTTACTTCGAATATTTTCTCCAATAAGTGTTACGACCTGGTTGGTATGTGATAATAAGCCATTTGGGGCATTCCTTAATCTACAGTCAGAGACTGAAGTACACAACCCACTTTTTGTCAGCCCTAAACCCAAGCACACCAGGGAGGCTGCCAAAACACTGGCACAATTGTTTGTATTAAATTAAGGATAAAATTACAGAAAAAACTAAGGAAGGTGGTGTCTGCTGGACCACAAATAAGGCACTAAGAACAGTACCTCGTATATGTAACCGAGGTCACCCTCATCATGTTGGACAACAAATCGTACTGCCTGATTAAAGGGACAATGACCGGAGCAAGTGTTAGTGTGGCTGTGGCATAAATATGTATGCATGCAGCATTTGACGGCCTCCACACACTATAGTGAACATCAGCCACACTACTCAACTCGTCCTCAGGTCAGGTTCGTAAGAGCAGTGGCCGTCTCATGAGACGTGTTCATCAATTTTAACACCGTAGTAAAAATATGTTTATTCCCATACATAATTTATTATACAATAAAATTAAATGTATACTAGGCGTCCATTATGTTATTAGGTTCTTTGTGGTGATTATTTTTGTTAGAAGTACAGTAGTGAAACATTTACAGACTTGCTATTCGAGAAGCAGATGTCGGTGAATCACTGTTCAAGAATACATACATACATCGCCAAGCCCGCCCTCATCAGTAAAAGAAGAATGATTGTAATCCAGCCGCCGAACCTCTTGTTTATCAATGAAAAAACAGGCTTACACACAACGCGTCCTCTTGTCTGTTCATTTCATCCAGTGGTTAACCCCAAAGATGCATTCATATTTTTAAACATGCTGTTCATTCAAAATTGGAATTCTCAAATATAAATTAATACTGTTATATGTAAGGATACTGTGCATATTCGGACATTGGTTAAGTTAGGCGTTTAGTTTCTCTTGGTGATTATTTGTATCTGTAGTACGTGGGTGAAGCATTCACAACATTGTGGTTCAAACAAAAGTCGTCAGTGAAGCACTGTTCCAGAAATGTTTGATCATCATCAGTGGTGACTTGTGTAAACCGTTTTTCCATTCATAAAGGGGGGGGGGGGAGGGGTCTGACGGATGCATGGAATGGACTTTAGCCTTTGTTTATGAGGACGAGTTGTTACACACCTCAACTGATCACGTTCGAACATTTCTCGAACAGTACTTCGCTGATGACCCCTGCTCTAATCCCAAAGCTATACCTATCACCCAACGTAGTTCTAATACATATAATGGCCAACAGAACCTTAACACCTAACCTTTGACTAACTTTAAATTGAAATTATAATATGAACTTTTGAGAAACCAGTTTTAATGCACAATACGTTAATACCGATGACTGCATCCGGCCTAGAACTTGTTTCCTTCGGAGCCTTCTTTGTTAGCTTCGTAAAGAATGAATATCCTCCAGTGACATTAGTAACGGCTCCTTTCCCAGCATAAACCATATGCTACTTGACTAGTCTGGTGTCCCTGCTCTTAAAACCTTCATCTACGGTCATAGGCGCTCCACCCGTTATATAATATTTACTTCCCCCAATAAGGGTAGACACTGCTCTAAAAACACATCAGGAACACCACGTTACCCCATCCCAAAGACGCAGAAACATTCACCTCTAACACTTCACAGGGCCTGCCGCATGACCACAATTATTTTGTCGATATTTGTCTATTTGCAGAAATGTTGCAGCGCTCATGGACTACCAATAACTTGTCCAAGATGCGGATGATGGCCACGTCGCTGCAAGTGCTCAGCCTCCAGAAACTGACCGACGGTATATTCAGCTAGCTACGTTTAGCCCCGCTACTTTCCCTTCATGCTAAACCTTTCTTCTTGCCACAGTCTCCTAACCAAAGTTGAAGCGTCACCTTGGGAATTATATACATATACATATATACATACATATATACACACATACATATACATATACATATATATACATATACACACACATACATACATATACATATATATACATACATATACATACATATACATATACATACATATATACATACATATACATACATATACATACATATACATATACATATACATACATATACATACAACGAGATTCTTGAAAAACGGTGGCATCAGAGGCCTGAGAAGGGAAGAACTTGGACCACCACGTGGGAGGACCTCTGGCGGGGATGTCAACAATTAAGGCGGACATCGCTTCATAAATCACCTAATTGTGCTGTGGGATGCTTACTTGGAGGTGAGTGCCTCTCAAAGTCAGTCATACAAGGTGTACAATGTTTTTTTTATATAGTAATTAGCTTTGAACATAGTTAATTAAAATACAAAAAAGTAGCTCAAGAGCCTCAGCTTGGTACTAGTTTTCTCACACCTGTGTGTTACATTACACCGCCACTGACTAGACCTACCGCCCCCCCTCCTCACCATAACACGCCAGTGTAAACACACACACACACACACACACACACACACACACACACACACACACACACACACACACACACACACACACACACACACACACACACACGCATGCACACACGCACAAACCAGCCTACACACACACCACACCCCTCACCACACACCCCCAACGTACACACCCACACACACGTCCTACCTCTCACACACACCCACACTCAACCTCACCCACTCACCACCACACCACACACACCCACACCCACACCACACACACCAGGAGTAAAAGGGAGGTGCTCCAGTGGATAAGGAGTACTTAAGCAACAGGAAACAGCGAGTAACGGTGAGGGGGGAGACATCAGAGTGGCGAGATGTCACCAGCGGAGTCCCACAGGGCTCAGTACTTGGACCCATCCTGTTTCTAATATATGTGAACGATCTTCCGGAGGGTATAGACTCATTCCTCTCAATGTTTGCTGATGATGCAAAAATTTGAGAAGAATCAAGACGGAGAAGATAGACAGAGACTACAGGATGACCTGGATAAACTGGAGGAATGGTCTAGAAAATGGCTGCTAAAGTTCAACTCGGGAAAGTGTAAGGTGATGAATTAGGAGAAGGGAGCAGGAGGCTGAACACAAGGTATCATTTGGGAGGGGAAATCCTGCAAGAGTCAAATAGAGAGAAAGATCTGGGGGTTGATATCACACCGAACCTGTCCCCAGAAGCCCACATCAAAAGAATATCATCAGCGGCATATGCTAGACTGGCCAACATAAGAACTGCCTTTAAAATTGTGTAAGAATCTTTCAGAACCCTGTATACCACTTATGTAAGACCAATCCTGGAGTATGCAGCTCCAGCCTGGAGTCCATACCTAGTTAAACACAAGACAAAGTTAGAGAAGATTCAGCGGTATGCCACCAGGCTCGTCCCGGAACTGAGAGGATTGAGCTACGAGGAAAGCTAAAGGAGCTGAACCTCACATCCCTGGAAAACAGAAGAGTAAGGGAGACATGATACCACCTACAAAATTCTCAGGGGAATTGACAGGGCGGACAAAGACAAACTCTTCACCACGAGTGGGACACGAACAAGGGGACACAGGTGGAAACTTAGTACCCAGATGAGCCACAGAGACGTTAGAAAGAATTTTTTCAGTGTCAGAGTAGTTAATTAATGGAATGCATTAGGCAGTGATGTGGTGGAGCTGACTCCATACACAGTTTCAAATGTAGATATGATAGAGCCCAGTAGGCTCAGGAATCTGTACACCTGCTGATTGACAGTTGAGAGGCGGGACCAAAGAGCCAAAGCTCACCCCCGCAAGCACAATTAGGTGAGTACAATTAGGTGAGTACACACACACACACACACACACGCACGTATACAGTCTCCGTGGTGTAGTGGTAAGACACTCGCCTGGCGTTCCGCGAGCGCTATGTCATGGGTTCGTATCCTGGCCGGGGAGGATTTACTGGGCGCAAATCCTTAACTGTAGCCTCTGTTATCTCTCTCTCTCTCTCTCTCCCTCTCTCTCTCTCTCTCTCTCTCTCTCTCTCTCNAGCTTCTCGAAAATAGCTTGTCTTACTTTCAAGTAATCAAAATGTATTCTTCAGAATGATTAACACTTCAGACATGTAATTATGCAGCTTGAAATGAGGCTATGGTCAAAGGCACCTCTCTCCATGTGTGTAAAAAAATAACGGCATTGAATGTAATGAACACCTCTCTCTGGTCAAGCCAAGATGGCTTCATACTACTGGGTCACATCAGTTGCTGGAGTCCTATTTGGTCTACTGGAGAGCAGAGCCAGAACCTAGCACCCTCAAAGGTACAGAGAAAATCATTATAATAATTATTATAATATATCATTATTATAATCAGGATTATAATAAACTGGATTATTATAATCAGCCTCACCATGAAAGCATCCAGAAAGTCAGCAAAGCACGACAGACAACTGCAAGATTCATAGAAAACAAAAGCATCAGTTTTTAGTCAAATACTCACAAACATTCAAAATAATCTGTTCACTTGAAACTAGCTGAGACTCATTAGTACCAATGACCACCACTTGGCAGCCTAAAGCCATTGACCTACAGCTAACTCCCAGTTAGTTCAGAGCTGATGCATGATGAACCAATGAATCTAATAGGGAGGGAGGGAGTCAGGGAGCCACTGGGGCTCAACCAGAAAGAGGTACAGTACAACCTCGATTCAACGTACTCTATGGGACCAACCCCAGTTCGTTGGAGCGTTGGATTCGTTACAAGAGGTGACCTTCAGGAGGCGTTTGCGACAGTGTCTTTTTTTTTCTTGTACACAATAAAAATGCATTATCATATTACATACTGTACCTATATTTTACTAGACTGTCAGCTGACGGATGAGAGGGGGTGACAGTCACGACTGTCAGCTGACGGATGAGAGGGGGAGACAGTCACGACTGTCAGCTGACGGATGAGAGGGGGTGACAGTCACGACTGTCAGCTGACGGATGAGGGGGGAGACAGTCACGACTGTCAGCTGACGGATGAGAGGGGGAGACGGCCACGACTGTCAGCTGACGGATGAGAGGGGGAGACGGCCACGACTGTCAGCTGGCGGATGAGAGGGGGAGACGGTCACGACTGTCAGCTGACGGATGAGAGGGGGAGACAGCCACGACTATCAGCTGACGGATGAGAGGGGGAGACAGTCACGACTGTCAGCTGACGGATCAGAGGGGGAGACAGTCACGACTGTCAGCTGACGGATGAGGGGGAGACAGTCACGACTGTCAGCTGACGGATGAGAGGGGGAGACAGTCACGACTGTCAGCTGACGGATGAGAGGGGTGACAGTCACGACTGTCAGCTGACGGATGAGAGGGGGTGACAGTCACGACTGTCAGCTGACGGATGAGAGGGGGAGACAGTCACGACTGTCAGCTGACGGATGAGAGGGGGTGACAGTCACGACTGTCAGCTGACGGATGAGAGGGGGAGACAGTCACGACTGTCAGCTGACGGATGAGAGGGGGAGACAGTCACGACTGTCAGCTGACGGATGAGAGGGGGAGACAGTCACGACTGTCAGCTGACGGATGAGAGGGGGAGACAGCCACGACTGTCAGCTGACGGATGAGAGGGGAGACAGCCACGACTGTCAGCTGACGGATGAGAGGGGGAGACAGTCACGACTGTCAGCTGACGGATGAGAGGGGGAGACAGTCACGACTGTCAGCTGACGGATGAGAGGGGAGACAGTCACGACTGTCAGCTGACGGATGAGAGGGGGAGACAGTCCACGACTGTCAGCTGACGGATGAGAGGGGGAGACAGCCACGACTGTCAGCTGACGGATGAGAGGGGGAGACAGTCACGACTGTCAGCTGACGGATGAGAGGGGGAGACAGTCACGACTGTCACAACACGATTAGTGGATAGTGTTAGAGAATTGTTCATAGAAAAGTATAAATGTAAAGTTGTGGCAGGAGGCATCACACTTGTGTTTACACCACAGCCACGAGGCCTACACAGTGTAGGGGACGTCTCTCAGTAACGTAACATTATACCCCCTCAGTGATAATATACCAGCAATATATATTGTAATACGGGAAAGTGGATCTAGGATATAGTAATAGAGTAAGTGAATAATATTGCAAGCCAGAAGAAAGCAGAATTTCCCTTAGGGTATTGCAGGCAAATAATCAGTG
This sequence comes from Procambarus virginalis, assembly GCA_020271785.1. Taxonomy (NCBI): domain Eukaryota; kingdom Metazoa; phylum Arthropoda; class Malacostraca; order Decapoda; family Cambaridae; genus Procambarus; species Procambarus virginalis. The sequence goes on from WNGS01098505.1 coordinate 33,842, forward strand.
TATAAATCAAGTAACTGGCAACCGGTGGCATCCTGCCTCCAACTTGGGACAAACAACGGTCAACTATATGGTCCCCAAGGGGACCCATACTTCTCCACCAGGCGATAAGTACCCCCACATAAACTTGAACAAATAACATATGTAAATTATAAATATACTGTATACATATTATATATACATACATATAATATAAATATTTGCATATAATATTATAACACCACAAACCCAACATGGAGGTGTGTGGACGCTGCCGTAAGTCACTTCGGAAGACTGTTGTAGGCATTGTATGTAATATTTGTAACATAAGATTTCACCTGAGTTGTACAGAATTACCTACACAATATGCAAACAGACAAGGTACCTACTGGATCTGTCACATGATAGACTGATGTGGGAAAGCATCACCAAACTAATGAATAACATTCCTGAAATACATAGGCTACAATTCACACAAAAACTACCAGAAATATATGCTGAATATATAAAGACAGCAACGAACTCTGAGCACATCCCAGTGACTGAGAATTTAGAGAACCAAAGTGGCAATGTAGAAGGACATAGCGTCGAGGTACACAAAAATGAAGGCAGAATTGTAGAGCAAACTGGTGATATGAATAAGGAGGGAAAAAATGAGACGAATGAGAACACAAATGAGAAGGACGAAAACAACAAGGAGAAAGATAAGAGCAATACCGAGTAAGAATGCAGAAATGAGAACGTTGTAACAAAAACGCAGAGGTAGCCAAGTCGTGCACGGGTACAAAAAAGAATAATACAATCACAGTTGAAAATATTTGCAGGTATTATGCAAAAGGACAGTGCATATATGGGCCCAGAGGCACGGAATGCTCATTCATGCACCCATGGAAATGTCGAACTGGTTAGGGAAAGGCAGATGTCGTTTGATACAGAATGTAGATATTTTCACCCTAAGCTATGCAAACTCTCAGTTAATGAGAGGAAATGCTATGATCTTCATTGCCCTGATTTCCACGTCAGAGGTACACAGCGAT
>WNGS01098513.1:0-16028 GCA_020271785.1 Procambarus virginalis
TTTGTTTATGGACATTCTTTTGGATGTCAAAAATCAAAATCAAAATGTTTATTTAAGGTAAGGTACATACATACATATCCTTGATCCTGACGACAATGACGCATATCTGAGAGCTGTTGATATCCTGCACTCTGAATATGTAGAAGGCATCGCATCTATGGATATCTGCTTTCCTTTGATATATTCTGGAATGTTGTGCCTCAGTGGGACTCCTATTTACTCGTTACAGCCGCCGGATTCCTTCGTGGGTATTCTACATCCTGATTATAATGTAGATGTCCATCATCCTGAGATATCTAATAAAATAAATTAATGAAGGCAATTCTCATAGTGGACATCTAGCATCATGATTCAGGCAGGACTTTCTCCAGTGGATATCCAAAATCCTTATTCAGGCAGGACTCTCTACAGTGGATATCCAACATCATATTCAGGCAGGACTCTCTCCAGTGGATATCGAATATCCTGATTCAACCAGGACTCTCTCCAGTGGATATCCAACATCCTGTTTCAGGCAGGACTCTCTCCAGTGGACATGCAACATCCTGTTTCAGGCAGGACTCTCTCCAGTGGACGTCCAACTCCTGATTCAGGCAGACTCTCTCCAGTGGATATCGAATATCCTGATTCAACCAGAATTCTCTCCAGTGGATATCCAACATCCTGATTCTGTCAGGACTTTCTTCAGTGGATATTGAACATCCTGATTCAGGCAGGACTCTCCAGTGGATATCCAACATCCTGGTCAGGCAGGCCTCACTCTAGTGGATATCCAACATCCTGATGACATTGTAGACAGAGAAATTTTCTACACAGTGATTGTAGCTGCTATATGCTTGTAGATATAAAAAAGTGTCTACATAAATGACGAAGAAAGAAATTCATAATTTTTAATATCCATTTACTATTAGGCTGATTATAATTATTATTACTTGTTCAACACTCATTTTTGTTAATAATATGTTGAGAAAACATGATGATATGATTGATATTTGAATTGGTTGTATCTCGGTAAATATATGTGTTAAAGCCTTAATATTTAAAATTAGCAAAGAAAGAGTTTACAGAAAAACGTCCAGTGATGCGGTAATTCTAATGGTAGCATTTTGAAAACGATTCTATGGCTGGTTTGTTGTGTTTTGAGTTTTGAAAAAATGACGATTTCGCGGAGGTGGCGATTTTTCCGGGGCAGCTCCGCTTTGCGCCATCTTTTGACAATTATTTACTGATTTAGCTGACCGCTGAACTGTGTAGCCGTCATGTCCCGAGGCACCATGCTTGTTTCTATCTTTTGGTCAGTTTTTTTATTATTTGATTTAATCATTGACTATTTTCTGTTTCTATAGGAAATAAGGTAATTAAAAATCAAAAGAAAACAACAGGTTTTGCCGAGAAATGACCGGCTAGCTGTGTGATGCATCATACTGAACCGCTATGTATATATATTTATATAAACATGAGTTATTCACTCAATTATTCCTTGTTTATGAATATTCTTTTGGATATCTCTGATCCTGACGACAATGAAAGCATATCTGAGAGCTGTTGATATCCTGCACTCTGAATATTGCAGAAGGCATCGCATCTATAGATATCTACTTTCCTTTGATATAATTCTGGTATGTTGTTCCTCAGTGGGACTCCTATATACTCGTTACAGCCGCCTGATTCCTTCCTGGTATTCTACATCCTGATTATAATGTAGGATGTCTATCATCCTGAGATATCCAATATGATTAAAATAATGAGGGCAAATTCCTCATAGTGGACATCTAGCATCATGATTCAGGCAGGACTCTCTGCACTGGACATCCAACATCCTGATTCAGGCAGGACTATCCAGTGGACATTAAACATCCTGATTCTGGCAGGACTTTCTCCAGTGGAGATTCAACATCCTGATTGATGCAGGACTCTCTCCAGGGGATATCCAACATCCTGATTCAACCAGGACTCTCACCAATGATTATCCAACATCCTGATTCTGGCAGGACTCTATCCAGTAGATATCCGATATCCTGTTTCAGGCAGGACTCTCTCTAGTGGACGTCCAACATCCTGATTCAGGCAGGGCTCTCTCCAGTGGATATTGAATATCCTGATTCACCCAGGACTCTCTCCAGTGATTGATTGATTGTTGCCGCCGAAGGCGGCTAGTTTATTGTGCACCCCATACTTATCCTGTGAGCGGTAGCGCAAAAGCATTACAGAGGGCACAAAAGGTCTTTATCAGACCTCATCTTAGATTATTACATTAACAATTACATCTATCATTCACACCTTATAGTTACATTGTCAGCTAGTTACAGAGTAAGTGCTATTTCAAGAGCTACATATTTACAGTAAGTCATCATACATTAATGGTAGGTCTTATCGCTAATACATAATAGTTTGACCAACGGGAACATTACAGAGTCATAGGGGAGCTTCTGTTTATTATTAGTCCTCACAGTACACTACTTGTTTCTGAATCTCATATGTCGTTTATCTACTGGAAGCGAAATGTGGATACAGTGCAAGGATTTCGGGTAATTTATCCATGGTAATAAGATAGGTTGCCATATCATACAAAGTGAGCTAAGATTTATCTCTAAATGGCTCAATTTTACTACAATCCAAGATATAGTGTTCGAGTGTGTGTCCCTGTCTTTGTCCACACACTTTACACTTTACTTCATCTAGATCCCTATACAAGCCGAACTGCCAGAGATACCTGTAGCCAAGTCTTATACGAGCTGTGACAACATCTGTTAGTCTACTGACTTTGTTACTTGCTCCATACACATGTTTTACTTCACACATTTCATTGTGATGAACAATGGACCTGCTAGTTCCAGTTTGCACAGTTCTACTTTCTTCAAATTCGTCCAGGAGTTCTCGTCTAATGACATTTTTAAGGGACCTATTTGATAATTCAAGATTCCGTTCAACACTGTCTTTATTTACTGCAGCCTTAGCAAGGGCGTCAACTTTGTCATGTTCCTGCAGGCCAATGTGAGAAGGAATCCACAACATTTTTATATTTACCCTCTTGCTAAGTATTCTTATATATCTACGTCTAGCTTCCAAGACAAGCACGTTATTACTTGATTGCAAACTGTTTATTGCTCGTAGTGAGGAAAAGGAATCAGAAATAATTAAGCTGTCTACTTCAGTGTTGTCAATAATTTCGAGTGCTAACAGTATCGCTACCAACTCGCCTTGCATAGTGGACGCCCAGTTACTAATTCGGATATTCCTTTCAATTGTGCTGCCATCGGGCTGATGAGCAATAACAGCACTTCCTGCTCTTCCTGTAGCTGTATTGAGTGTTTCGTCAGTGTATATAGTCTGTGCAATGTTGTTTTCAGCGTGTATATTGTGAATGTGTTCTATGGTGCTTAATTTAGCAGCAAGCTGAGCATGAGGGTTGATTGTGATTAGTTTCTTGGTGGGGTATGCAGGGGTCAGGATGTCAAACGGTACTATCTGCCAGGGTGGAAGGAAGTGCTGTACTCTGTCATCTGTATATACATCGTGCAGTCCCATCATTTTAATATGAGTAGCAGTTCTTTGTATCCACTTAGACTCGCTAGTTCCATTTCGTATGTGTTCTAACAGAGCAACTGACACAATGTTGTTTTTGTTATCACGCAGAAGCTTTAGTCCTATCATAAGATTAATTTCAAATATTCTATCTCTAATGCTAAGTATATTTAATTTTTTCCTCATGTTGAGAACTTTGGTAGTTATAGGACAGCCAAGTATAATTCTGAGTGCTTCATTTTGCATTTTTTTCAAGTCTATCAATACTTTTGCCATTTTGCAGGACCAAAGCTGGTGCATGATAGTCTATCAAACACCTTATATACGCTAAATACATCATTCTTGCTATTCTAATATTAACACCATATTTCGGGCTGTACCCCACTACAGATCTGAGAGCCTTGAGTCTGTCTCTACATTGTTGATGTAACTTATTGACTGCAGTTGAGGTACAAGGGACATAGACTCCAAGGTATTTGAAAGAAGAGACATAGTCTATTGGTATATTATCTATCTTGAGTTTTCGTGGTCCACTTTTGCGGTTGCCAATTTGTCTGTTAAATACCTTAGTTTTAGCAGCGTTGACTACAAGACCAAGGCTCTCACAAGCTGTATGTATACAATTTAAGACTGTTTGCATTTCGTGGTGGGTTTTAGTATGTACAAGGATGTCATCTGCATAGCTGATAGTGATGTTTGCCGGTCTAGTTGGAATTGATTTTGGTAAAGCATTAATTAGAACATTAAACAAGGTAGGACTAAGTACTCCTCCTTGTGGGGTGCCTAGTTGCATTACTTTAGTTTCACTCTTGTAGCCTTGGAACAGTGCAGAGGACTTCCGGTTGGTAAGATAGCCTCGTATCCATTGTAATAAATGTCCCCCTATATCCATTCTCGCTAATTCATACAAAATCACTTCCCTATTAGCAATATCAAAGGCATTTTTTAAATCAAGAAATGTTGTCCTGATTCTGGCAGGACTCTCTCTGGTGGACATCCAACATCCTGTATCAGGCAGGACTCTTTCCAGTGGACGTCCAACATCCTGATTCAGGAAGGACTCTCTCCAGTGGATATCGAACATCCTGATTCAACCAGAATTCTCTCCAGTGGATATCAATCATCCTGATTCTGTCAGGATTTTCTTCAGTGGATATTGAACATCCTGATTCAGGCAGGAATCTCTCTAGTGGACATCCAACATCCTGATTCAGGCAGGACTCTCTCCACTGGACATCCAACATCCTGATTCAGACAGGACTCTCTCCAGTGGGCATTAAACATCCTGTTTGAGGCAGGACTCTCTCCAGTGGACATTAAACATCCTTATTCAGGCAAGACTCTCTACAGTGGACATCTGGCACCATGATTCAGGCAGGACTCTCTCCAGTGGATATCGAATATCCTGATTCAGGCAGAACTCTCTCCACTGACATCCAACATTTTGATTCAGGCAGGAATCTCTCTAGTGGACATCCAACATCCTGATTCAGGCAGAACTCTCTCCAGTGGACATTAAACATCCGGATTCTGGCAGGACTGTCTCCACTGGAGATTCAACATCCTGATTGAGGCAGCACTCTCTCCAGTGGATATCCAACATCCTGATTAAACCAGGACTCTCTCCAATGGATATCCTATATCCTGATTCTGTCAAAACTCTCTCCAGTGGTCATCCAACATCCTGTTTTAGGCAGGACTCTCTCCAGTGGATATCCAACATCATGATTCAACCAGGACTCTCTCCAGTGGATATCCAATATCCTGATTCTGGCAGGACTCTCTCTGGTGGACATCCAACATCCAGTTTCAGGCAGGACTCTTTCCAGTGGACGTCCAACATCCTGATTCAGGCAGGACTCTCTCCAGTGGATATCGAACATCCTGATTCAACCAGAATTCTCTCCAGTGGATATCAATCATCCTGATTTTGTCAGAATTTTCTTCAGTGGATATTGAATATCCTGATTCAGGCAGGAATCTCTCTAGTGGACATCCAACATCCTGATTCAGGCAGGACTCTCTCCACTGGACATCCAACATCCTGATTCAGACAGGACTCTCTCCAGTGGGTATTAAACATCCTGTTTGAGGCAGGACTCTCTCCAGTGGACATTAAACATCCTTATTCAGGCAAGACTCTCTACAGTGGACATCTGGCACCATGATTCAGGCAGGACTCTTTCCAGTGGATATCGAATATCCTGATTCAGGCAGAACTCTCTCCACTGACATCCAACATTTTGATTCAGGCAGGAATCTCTCTAGTGGACATCCAACATCCTGATTCAGGCAGAACTCTCTCCAGTGGACATTACACATCCGGATTCTGGCAGGACTGTCTCCACTGGAGATTCAACATCCTGATTGAGGCAGAACTCTCTCCAGTGGATATCCAACATCCTGATTCAACCAGGACTCTCTCCAATGGATATCCTATATCCTGATTCTGGCAAAACTCTCTCCAGTGGTCATCCAACATCCTGTTTTAGGCAGGACTCTCTCCACTGGACATCCAACATCCTGATTCAGGCAGGACTCTCTCCAGTGGACATTAAACATCCGGATTCTGGCGGGACTGTCTCCAGTGGATATCAAATATCCTGATTCAACCAGAATTCTCTCCAGTGGATATCCAGTATCCTGATTCTGTCAGGATTTTCTTAGTGGATATTGAACATCCTGATTCAGGCAGGATTCTCCAGTGGATATCCAACATCCTGGTTCAGGCAGGACTCACACTAGTGGATATCCAACATTCTGATGACATTGAAGACAGGGAAATTTTCTACACAGTGAATGTAGGCTGTTATAGGCTTGAAGATATAAAAAAGTATCTACGTAAATGACGAAGAAAGAAATTCATAATTTTTTAATATCCATTTATTATTAGGCTCATTATAATTATTATTACTTGCTCATCAACTCATTTTTGTTAATAATATGTTAAGAAAACATGATGATAAGTTTGATATTTGAATTGGCTGTATCTCGGTAAATATATGTGTAAAAGGCTTAATATTGAAATTAGCAAAGAAAGAGTTAACAGAAAGAAACGTCCAGTGATGCGGTAATTCTAATGGTAGCATTTTGAAAACGATTCTATGGCTGGTTTTGATTTTGAGTTTTGCGAAAAATGACGATTTCGCCGAGGTGGCGATTTTTCCGTGGCAGCTCCGCTTTGCGCCATCTTTTGACAATTATTTACTGATTTAACTGACCGCTGAGCTGTGTAGCCGTCATGTCCCGAGGCACCATGCTTGTGTCTATCTTTTGGTCAGTTTTTTATTATTTAATTTAATCATTGGCTATTTTCTAATTCTATAGGAAATAAGGTAATTCAAAATCAAAAGAAAACAAAAGGTTTTTGCCGAAAAATGACCGGCTAGCTGACTGATGCATCATACTGAACCACTATATATAAATATATATATATTTATTTAAACAAGAGTTATTCACTCAATTATTCTTTATTGATGGGCATTCTTTTGGATATCCTTGATCCTGACGACAATGAAAGCCTATCTGAGAGCTGTTGATATTCTGCACTCTGAATATTGCAGAAGGGATCGCATCTATGGATATCTGCTTTCCTTTGATATAATTCTAATATGTTGTGCCTCAGTGGGACTCCTATTTACTAGTTACAGCCGCCGGATTCCTTCGTGGGTATTCTACATCCTGATTATAATGTAGGATGTCCATCATCCTGAGATATCCAATATGATTATATTAATGAGGGCTAATTCCTCATAGTGGACATCTAGCATCATGATTCAGGCAGGACTTTCTCCAGTGGATATCCAACATCCTGATTGTGGCAGAACTCTCTCCAGTGGATATCCAACATCCTGATTCAACCAGGACTCTCTCCAGTGGATATCCAATATCCTGATTCTGGCAGGACTCTCTCTGGTGGACATCCAACATCCTGTTTCAGGCAGGACTCTTTCCAGTGGACGTCCAACATCCTGATTCAGGCAGGACTCTCTCCAGTGGATATCGAACATCCTGATTCAACCAGAATTCTCTCCAGTGGATATCAATCATCCTGATTCTGTCAGGATTTTCTTCAGTGGATATTGAACATCCTGATTCAGGCAGGAATCTCTCTAGTGGACATCCAACATCCTGATTCAGGCAGGACTCTCTCCAGTGGGCATTAAACATCCTGTTTGAGGCAGGACTCTCTCCAGTGGACATTAAACATCCTTATTCAGGCAAGACTCTCTACAGTGGACATCTGGCACCATGATTCAGGCAGGACTCTCTCCAGTGGATATCGAATATCCTGATTCAGGCAGAACTCTCTCCACTGACATCCAACATTTTGATTCAGGCAGGAATCTCTCTAGTGGACATCCAACATCCTGATTCAGGCAGAACTCTCTCCACTGACATCCAACATCCTGATTCAGGCAGGACTCTCTCCAGTGGACATTAAACATCCGGATTCTGGCAGGACTGTCTCCACTGGAGATTCAACATCCTGATTGAGGCAGAACTCTCTCCAGTGGATATCCAACATCCTGATTCAACCAGGACTCTCTCCAATGGATATCCTATATCCTGATTCTGGCAAAACTCTCTCCAGTGGTCATCCAACATCCTGTTTTAGGCAGGACTCTCTCCACTGGACATCCAACATCCTGATTCAGGCAGGACTCTCTCCAGTGGACATTAAACATCCGGATTCTGGCAGGACTGTCTCCAGTGGATATCGAATATCCTGATTCAACCAGAATTCTCTCCAGTGGATATCCAGTATCCTGATTCTGTCAGGATTTTCTTCAGTGGATATTGAACATCCTGATTCAGGCAGGATTCTCCAGTGGATATCCAACATCCTGGTTCAGGCAGGACTCACTCTAGTGGATATCCAACATTCTGATGACATTGTAGACAGAGAAATTTTCTACACAGTGATTGTAGGCTGTTATAGGCTTGAAGATATAAAAAAGTATCTACGTAAATGACGAAGAAAGAAATTCATAATTTTTTAATATCCATTTATTATTAGGCTCATTATAATTATTATTACTTGCTCATCAACTCATTTTTGTTAATAATATGTTAAGAAAACATGATGATAAGTTTGATATTTGAATTGGCTGTATCTCGGTAAATATATGTGTAAAAGGCTTAATATTGGAAATTAGCAAAGAAAGAGTTAACAGAAAGAAACGTCCAGTGATGCGGTAATTCTAATGGTAGCATTTTGAAAACGATTCTATGGCTGGTTTTGATTTTGAGTTTTGCGAAAAATGACGATTTCGCCGAGGTGGCGATTTTTCCGTGGCAGCTCCGCTTTGCGCCATCTTTTGACAATTATTTACTGATTTAACTGACCGCTGAGCTGTGTAGCCGTCATGTCCCGAGGCACCATGCTTGTGTCTATCTTTTGGTCAGTTTTTTATTATTTAATTTAATCATTGGCTATTTTCTAATTCTATAGGAAATAAGGTAATTCAAAATCAAAAGAAAACAAAAGGTTTTTGCCGAAAAATGACCGGCTAGCTGACTGATGCATCATACTGAACCACTATATATAAATATATATATATTTATTTAAACAAGAGTTATTCACTCAATTATTCTTTATTGATGGGCATTCTTTTGGATATCCTTGATCCTGACGACAATGAAAGCCTATCTGAGAGCTGTTGATATTCTGCACTCTGAATATTGCAGAAGGGATAGCATCTATGGATTTCTGCTTTCCTTTGATATAATTCTAATATGTTGTGCCTCAGTGGGACTCCTATTTACTAGTTACAGCCGCCGGATTCCTTCGTGGGTATTCTACATCCTGATTATAATGTAGGATGTCCATCATCCTGAGATATCCAATATGATTATATTAATGAGGGCTAATTCCTCATAGTGGACATCTAGCATCATGATTCAGGCAGAACTTTCTCCAGTGGATATCCAACATCCTGATTGTGGCAGAACTCTCTCCAGTGGATATCCAACATCCTGATTCATCCAGGACTCTCTCTGGTGGACATCCAACATCCTGTTTCAGGCAGGACTCTCTCTGGTGGACATCCAACATCCTGTTTCAGGCAGGACTCTTTCCAGTGAACGTCCAACATCCTGATTCAGGCAGGACTCTCTCCAGTGGATATCGAACATCCTGATTCAACCAGAATTCTCTCCAGTGGATATCAATCATCCTGATTCTGTCAGGATTTTCTTCAGTGGATATTGAACATCCTGATTCAGGCAGGAATCTCTCTAGTGGACATCCAACATCCTGATTCAGGCAGGACTCTCTCCAGTGGGCATTAAACATCCTGTTTGAGGCAGGACTCTCTCCAGTGGACATTAAACATCCTTATTCAGGCAAGACTCTCTACAGTGGACATCTGGCACCATGATTCAGGCAGGACTCTCTCCAGTGGATATCGAATATCCTGATTCAGGCAGAACTCTCTCCACTGACATCCAACATTTTGATTCAGGCAGGAATCTCTCTAGTGGACATCCAACATCCTGATTCAGGCAGAACTCTCTCCACTGACATCCAACATCCTGATTCAGGCAGGACTCTCTCCAGTGGACATTAAACATCCGGATTCTGGCAGGACTGTCTCCACTGGAGATTCAACATCCTGATTGAGGCAGAACTCTCTCCAGTGGATATCCAACATCCTGATTCAACCAGGACTCTCTCCAATGGATATCCTATATCCTGATTCTGGCAAAACTCTCTCCAGTGGTCATCCAACATCCTGTTTTAGGCAGGACTCTCTCCACTGGACATCCAACATCCTGATTCAGGCAGGACTCTCTCCAGTGGACATTAAACATCCGGATTCTGGCAGGACTGTCTCCAGTGGATATCGAATATCCTGATTCAACCAGAATTATCTCCAGTGGATATCCAGTATCCTGATTCTGTCAGGATTTTCTTCAGTGGATATTGAACATCCTGATTCAGGCAGGATTCTCCAGTGGATATCCAACATCCTGGTTCAGGCAGGACTCACTTTAGTGGATATCCAACATTCTGATGACATTGTAGACAGAGAAATTTTCTACACAGTGATTGTAGGCTGTTATAGGCTTGAAGACATAAAAAAGTATCTACGTAAATGACGAAGAAAGAAATTCATAATTTTTTAATATCCATTTATTATTAGGCTCATTATAATTATTATTACTTGCTCATCAACTCATTTTTGTTAATAATATGTTAAGAAAACATGATGATAAGTTTGATATTTGAATTGGCTATATCTCGGTAAATATTTTATTTATTTATTTTTATTTATTTATGCATATACAAGAAGGTACATTGAGAATGTGTGGATACATAAAATGGTAATTACAGTCTTGTAAAGCCACTAGTACGCGCAGCATTTCGGGCAGGTCCTTAATCTAAGAAAATTTTAAGTAGGTAAATACTTGCAAAATTTATAAAAAAATGATAACAGATACATGGCAAGAAAAAAAATTAGAGAAAATTGTAGGTACAGTGTATTAAAGCACATAGGCAGCTAAGATTGATTGCAATGACAGCTTGAATGGTAGTTGACAAAAATTGGTAAGCACAAAACAGCATATGGCTAGCACATAAAAGAAGACAGCAATGAACACAATGATAAGGTTGGTAGGGTTAAATACATAAAAATTAGGAAATTAGGAGATTGGGTAACACTAGGTACAGAGCAAATTGTTACGACTCTGGGTTCTTTAGATGGAAACCAGAGGTCAAAATTGAGCTTAGTAACGACAATATGGCAGGGCACGCATAGAGAGATGTAGCTGTTTGTAATCATCCCTGCTGTGTGCAGGACAAACATATAAATTGTGACACTAGCTCTCCACATATGTCAGTTGCTTAATTTAGAACCTGTATTTGAGGTCGATCTCGAACCCATTGTTGATGTGACGACTTATATTGAATTTTGTAACTAGCTCATCAAGATTGTAACTTGCTTAGCTAAATGAATTGTGGGGTTCAGTCCCTGAGCCCATTATGTGCCTCTGTAACCCTTTCCACTACCGCCCACAAGATGGGTATGGGGTGCATAATAAATGAACTAAAACTAAAACTAACTCCCTGCCAGAAGTACGACTATTCGTGTAGCTCACAAAGCATTTAGACTCTTAAACTTGTTGTGGATTAAGTAACATTGTTATAAGTTTAACTACCCGTAGAATGAGGAAAGTAGCAATGTGAGGCATAAGGGGAAGATGTTTTAATGTGTATAGCTGTATGATCAATTGGGCTCTTCCCGGCACCACTCACGCATGCTGCAGGGAGAGGGTCTTCTCTCTGCTGGCGGCTGTGTTGTTCGGACGCGCTCTCCTCCTTCCTCTTACTTCTGTATTTCTGTGACTTAGTTGGTTAAGTACTCCATTACTCAGTTTGTATATGTCTGGCATACCTATCGTTATATGTGAAGAGTAGTATACCTGGGGTGTAGTAAGTATATTTAAGTTTTTGTACCTGTTATGCTAAACTGGGGTCCCAGTGTACCACGTGGTCCCCTACCCTAGGCTGAATCTAGTGTGTTATAGTAGAGCTTTACCCTAGCTTGCTTTCAGTGTAAAACCTTGTATCCTGCCTAGGTGGACCAAGGCTTTTAACGTAAGATTGTGTGGTAAAGTTAGTATTAAATTGTTATTGGTGAGATTGTGTATGGGGGGTGTTAAGGGGTTAATAAATAAGTAAGTTTGAACAGAGTATCCCTTATTCCTGTGTGGGAGTTCAATAATCATTTCCTAGACTAACCAGGTTTAGTAGCAAGCATTTATTATTGTGGATATTTTACTTTGGGGGCCGGGCCTTTTGTTCTCCCATATCTTGATACCTCTAGTCTACTTACCCTTACCCCTTAATAGTACTAGTTCCCCATAGCAACACCCACCTTTATTTTATAACAAGTGGGGGCCTGTCCGGGAGGAACTATTATTGTAAAAAATTAGATCTTTGAATGCCAAAACTAAAAAATTCTTGTTTCCGCAGAACGGTTGTGTGCTAGCCTAGGGTCCAGCTCACCTGGCGTAGGACATTCATTGCACTGACTGGACACCCAACTGGATCTCTTCACGATTAAGGTTAGTGTGGCCTTGTGTTAGGGGCCGTGCAAATTTTTGTTTTTTTTTCCAATTTTAATTTTAAATTTTTCTGTGGCTAGGAGTTAAAATTTTTTGTGATGTCTTCTGACATGCAGAGACTGGCAGAGGAGCCTTCATTGGGGGAAATAAAGAAACTTACCAAGTCTAATTTAGTATTGTTAGGCAAGGAATTTGGTCTAGAATTAAATGCCGCAAATAAAAAGTGGATCTTGTTGAATGAAATACTACAACATTGTATCGATGAAGGACTATTGGCAGAGGATACTCCTTTATGCCAGCCTAGCCAAACAGAAAGTGCAGCTCATACAGAGAGAGAGTTAGCTCTAGAGTTAGCAAGAATAAAATTAGAGGAGCAAAGACTCAAAACCGAGGAGGCTAGAATTAGAGCGACTGCCCCTAGACCTCCACCTACCGGGGATTCAAACCCCAGGCATTATGAGAAGAAGCATAACTTGCCTGAATTTTCAGAGTCGGATCCTGAAAGTTTTTTCAACCATTTTCAGAGATTGGCCCTGTCCATGACCTGGCCAAAGGAAGAGTGGGTGAAAATCCTACAGGGAAGACTCAGGGGTAAAGCCCAAGATATTTTTATTAATATGCCTGACGACGAGTGTTTTGATTATGATAAAGTCAGGGAACGAATTTTGAGGGCATATGAAATTACTCCTGAAGCTCACCGCCAAGCTTATCGCAACCTTAGGCCTACACACAACCAACCGTTCACGGAATTCGCGACTGATCAAAGTAGGCTGTTTGATAAATGGATTCGCTCGGCTAAAGCCGAAACATTCGAGGCATTGAAAGACTTAGTTTTAAAGGAACAGTTTATAGATAGTATGCCAGACATGGTAGCTCAGTATTTAAGAGGAAGGGGAGAGTTAAATTCTAAAATAGGGGATTTGGCCAAGATGGCAGAAAACTACCAGTTGGCGGGCAAAAGGCCCAATAAAAATAATTTTACCCCACAGAGTAGCAAAACTTATACCCACAGCCAGTCCAGACCAGCTCATTCTAAACCTTTACCTAATGCACCTTCTGTTTCAGACATAACTAACCCTGTTAAATTGTTTAGCCCCACGACACTCAAGAGTGAACCGAAGGGTAATTCGGTTAGTAATGTCTCTTCTCCCCGACGTTTTTGTGGTCATTGTAAAAGTTCAACCCACCATATTAGCCGTTGTTGGCAACTGTACCCGGAAAAAAGACCCAATGCTCTCGTTGTGACACAGGGCTTGAGGCCTTCTGAAGGGTTAGGGAGTAAGACTTCCAACCCACAGTGGTTGGACCTGCTTACCCCATTCTTATCGAAAGGGAGACTACTTTTGTCTGAGGGTTCTTCCTGGAGGGACGTGGTGATCTTCCGAGACACCGGTGCCATCCAGACTTTAATTTTAGAGAGTGCTTTGCAAGGTGCCAATACTCTCGACACTGGAGAGGTGGTACTGGTCGAGGGTGTCACTAGTGATACTCGAGCAGTACCCCTCCGTAAGGTTACCCTGGAATCTGATTTCCACAGGGTATTTGTACAGTCGGAGTCACTTCGTACCTACCTTTCCCTAATGTTGATGTAATATTGGGTAATGATTTAGCAGGGGATAAGGTAGGGACTCCAGACTGCCTGTTATGTTGCCTAACCCAAAGGTTTGCCTGGATTCACCCACCGCAGAGGATAATGTTGTGTACCCTGCGTGCGTGGTGACTAGGTCTATGGGACTTAAATGTAAGGGCAGCCCTGTGCTTGCCAAGGTGGTAAATCCCAAGGACACGAGGGACCTTCCGAGTGGTGAAAGCCCAGTGGACCTTGCGGACACATTCATGGCCCGACTCGATGACAGGGCCGAGGACATTGTGGAGAGCCTGCCACTGCCGCCTACCGAGAGTAGTGGGGAGGTGGAGGAAACACTGTTGAGCCTCGGCCAATGGCATCTGACCAAGGCCTGGATGCCTCCTTGAGTGAGTTACAAAAAGCTGACCCCAGTCTTGCAGATTGTCACGAGACAGCCGTCTCTAGGGAGGAAATTGTAGACGCAGCAACTGGGTACTACTACAATGATCGGATTTTGATGAGAAAATGGAGACCTCAGAGTGCTCCCTTGTCAAATGAGTGGGAGGTAGTCCACCAGGTTATGTTGCCGACCTGCTATAGAGAAAGAGTTTTGTCAGCTGCCCATGATGATCCTATGGGGGACATCAAGGCATTAATATTACCTATCACAAAATCTGCAAGTATTTTTTCTGGCCCAAGCTGAAAAGCGATGTGGCAAATTTTGTAATGCATGTATTGCTTGTCAACTTGTTGGGAACCAAACCAGACTCCACCTAAAGCTCCTCTTAAGCCTATTGTCGTGCCGGAGGAACCATTTTCTCATGTGGTAATGGACTGTGTTGGTCCATTACCTAGAACTAAGTCTGGAATATTTACTTAATTACGATGATGTGTATCACGACTCGTTACCCAGAGGAGGCTTTTGCTGTAAGGAACATCCGAGCAAAGACTGTTGTTGCTCGTATGTTGCAATTTTTTTCCACTTTTGGACTGCCTCGGGTTGTACAGACTGACAATGGTACTAACTTTAAGTCTGATATTTTTGAACAATTTTGTAAGGACCATGGAATAACTCATAAGGTTTCCAGCCCATACCATCCACAGAGTCAGGGGGTCATTGAAAGGTTCCATCTAACTCTGAAGCAGATGTTGAAGACATCGTGCGAGAGTTCCCATACCTTCTGGGACGAGAACTTGCCGTATGTTTTTTTTGCTGCTAGGGAGGGGTTGCAAAGTTCACTGGGTTGTTCTCCTTTTGAGTTAGTCTTTGGCCATAAAGTTCGTGGACCCTTGCAAATGTTACAGGAGAATCTGTTAGGGAACGTAACGTTAACCGAAGGTTCGGCTTTCTTTGCGCAACACCACCACAGACTCAAGGACTGCAAGGCTGCGGCACTAAAGTATCTTGGGAAGGCCCAAGAGAATATGAAAGAACGGACGATGCCAAGGCTAAGTTGCGGGTATTTCAGCCCGGTGACCCTGTCCTGGTACTAAAGCCTCGACTGGGGAGCACTATGTCCCACAAGTACGAGGGCCCCTACATTGTGACAGAGAAGACTGGGGACCTCACGTACAAAGTAAGACACTCTGATAAGCGTAAACAGGTAATGCTCGTACACGTGAATCGGCTGAAGAAGTTCCAGGGCCCCAGGCCCATTGCACTAACCAATGTTTCCATTTCCAGTGAGGGAGGGGATGATTGTTCTGGGGACCCAACTAATCTCATTCTCAATAATTCTAGTTCTGTGAATGCTGTGGAGGAGGGACTGTCCCATTTGCAGATGTCCCAACGTGACGAGGTGCAGTCGTTGCTTGACGAATTCTCCAGTCTGTTCGGGGAGACCCAGACTGATGCCATTTACCA